>SNQN01005169.1:25638-46325 GCA_008642245.1 Bassia scoparia | reverse complement strand
TTTCATTTTATTCAATTTTTTTGGAAGTTAATTATCATGTTTTATAATTCAGGGTTTTGATTGATTTTCTAATTGTGGATGTGCATGCTCATAATCGTTTTCCAGTTAATTATCATGTTCAGATGTTGAGTTTTTTTTATCAGTAGATTATCTTTATTACTGTAACTTTAGTTGCTTGAATATGCAGCAATAAGTTACTACAATTTAATAGTAATTATGATACTTTGTATATATTTCCTATTCTAATATGAAGGGCTCATATAATTTTTATTTAAATGTGTTGAATATATTAAAATTGGACTATGAATTAGAGAAAGGCCCGAAAATTTTGTATTTGGGTTTCGGCATGACTTAGGACTCGTTTGGTTACTTTGGGAATATATTTCTCATAGGAAGTTGTATTTCATTGGAAAATACTTTAAATACTTCTATGAAGTTTCTAGGAATTGCCCAAATATGTTTAGTTGTCATGTAAGAATTTTGTTAAAATAAATTCCTATAATGTTGACAAGTTGTAAAATCCTCAATGGGACAGGACTGAAAAGTACTCCATTGCTAACAGAGGACTCGAAAGGATATCTCAGTTTTAATTATACATTTGACGAACAATTCTGTGAAATTACTATTTTCAATTTAAGAAGACTGAGTCACTGAGAACTAACCTTATTATAGTATATTATGTAGTTAATGCGATTAATTATGTTGACATATGTTTGAATACATTGTTGAAAGAATTTCATATGAAATTAGGTTTGTTGTAGAGATGATTAGGCTGCCATCTGGTTATATATAGTTAAAAGTTAATATAAGTATTTATTACTTAATAGTTTCAAGAGGGCTCTTCAAGTATACTAGATAAACTTAATTTTGCCTATCACAAGCCCTTTGGCATGTCACTATGCAACATTTTGTCACTATACAAGTTTTATCATTTCCATGGACAATAATGTATTTGTTTTGTTTATCTTTCAAATTTGGCGTTCATTGTCTAGGAAATCAAATTTGCATTATTGTAGTTCGTCATTTTCAATTTCATTTTTCGAAAGTGTTCATCATGTTGCTCACCTTTTTTTCTATCTTGTTAATTTATACTTAGGGGCTGTTTGGTACATGATATATTGATATGGAAAGGGAAAGGAATGAACAAATAGAATAGAAAGGAAAGAAATGTAAAACTCCCTAATAGGCTATCACATACGGAGTATATGAATACATCTCTTTGACAAAACTCCATCACCATCACCACCATCTTTATCAACTAATTCAATCCTTCAAGGCATGCCAATACAACTCTATGAAACCACTTTCCTGTAGACACCTTAACCAAATATGTGCTCCTTCCAAATTCCCACTACCTCTGCCACATGTTGGCCGGAAATAGTGACTGTCAGTGGTCAAAGTTTACCATTGTAAAACCAGATCTAGAACAGCAATGGTATAATTTGACGATTGAAGAGTGTTACTTACATTTTTTTTACTTGTCCTCTTCCTCAATTATGGGCCTGCTTTGGATTCTTGTGTTTTTGAAAACCGAGTCACCATTGTTGTATGTTTTATTGGGTGGCGTAGTGGTGCTGTTACATTTTTGGTGGAGTGGGGACTTTTTTGGGTTTTCCTGATTGTGGGCTTTGTTTTCATGGTTGTTTTACTTGTTGGGTTCATGGATTGTTACATATGGTGGAGTTATGGTAGTCGTCGGTGGTTGCTAAGGGTTGTGGTGGTTGTCTGGTCACTGGTGGTGGTACAGAACTATAGATGGAGCATTGGAGCGGTGACTAGTGACATGTGGTAGTCAAGAATGGTGGGCCTAGCCTTGGTATGTGGTGTCAAGATTTGTCATAATGAGTTTGGGGGTTTCCAAGGGTTAGGATGGAATCAAGATAGAGGACAATGGGGGAACTCCAAACTGTTTTTTTGGGAAGTTATTTTTCGAAATACTGCTATCAAACACTTTCTATGGGAAACAAGGTTCTAGATTCCCTTTCTCTTTCTTGATAACTCTGTACCAAACAACCCCTTATTGAACTTGTTGATAGTTTGATACTAATTGAATTATTGAACTTGTTGATAGTTTGATACTAATTGAATTTATCAGATGCTTATTTTATAACATGGGCAATACTTAATTGTGACTTAAATTTATTGATACTTATTGAAAATTGGCAAAGGTCAAGAGTGATATAAGCTAGGTAGCATGATCTTCTTTATTCCCTTTAAGGTTCATCATACGCGGCTAGGTTTAGTTTCTTCATGTGGAGGTGGTGTCAAAGTATTAACAAAATACTTTCAATAGAGGTCTGAGTTTGCAGCACCATTGCAAGAAAAGTCAAAAGCCTTTTAACAATCAAGATTTTCATACAAATGTTAATTATTAACTTTTTGTCATACTTATTCTTAGTAGCTGCTTAAATTATCACTATGCCGTCTTATTACTGTGACAAAGATTAGCTGATATTTCTTTGTTCTTCATGCAGAGTGGAAGGGTGAAATGATGGTGCTGTGATAGGTTCCCTGCTTGATTCTAATGAATGATGATGTAAGTAAAAATCACATGGTTACTGTGTATGGTGAGCAAATAAATTGGCGAAACCTTTTGTCTCGAATTTGGAGTGGARGATACTACTCAATCTAAGACTTGTGATTGTCTTAAATATGTAATCATTCGTACCCTGTAATACTTTACCTCTCTGTGTTAACTCCCTCCGTCCCAAGAAAAGAATTTGAAGTTATAATCACAATGTTAATGATGTGTACTTTTCTCACTTGGCAACTAATTCGCATGCAATCTTACATAATGGATATGACATATGTGAATGATGTATGATTGTATGTGTATGCTCCAGTATATNGTGACTTAAATTTATTGATACTTATTGAAAATTGGCAAAGGTCAAGAGTGATATAAGCTAGGTAGCATGATCTTCTTTATTCCCTTTAAGGTTCATCATACGCGGCTAGGTTTAGTTTCTTCATGTGGAGGTGGTGTCAAAGTATTAACAAAATACTTTCAATAGAGGTCTGAGTTTGCAGCACCATTGCAAGAAAAGTCAAAAGCCTTTTAACAATCAAGATTTTCATACAAATGTTAATTATTAACTTTTTGTCATACTTATTCTTAGTAGCTGCTTAAATTATCACTATGCCGTCTTATTACTGTGACAAAGATTAGCTGATATTTCTTTGTTCTTCATGCAGAGTGGAAGGGTGAAATGATGGTGCTGTGATAGGTTCCCTGCTTGATTCTAATGAATGATGATGTAAGTAAAAATCACATGGTTACTGTGTATGGTGAGCAAATAAATTGGCGAAACCTTTTGTCTCGAATTTGGAGTGGARGATACTACTCAATCTAAGACTTGTGATTGTCTTAAATATGTAATCATTCGTACCCTGTAATACTTTACCTCTCTGTGTTAACTCCCTCCGTCCCAAGAAAAGAATTTGAAGTTATAATCACAATGTTAATGATGTGTACTTTTCTCACTTGGCAACTAATTCGCATGCAATCTTACATAATGGATATGACATATGTGAATGATGTATGATTGTATGTGTATGCTCCAGTATATCTACATTGTGTCACAGTAGTGATGACAATGGGGCCAAATTAAAGCATGTGGATACCCTTTATTCACTTGTACCTAAATATATCCTATAATTTAAGCATAATTTTCGCGTCCTCAGTCGGGCTCTAGTTCATGGTGGATCAGTCTCGGTGCCTTGGTCGGCCTAGCAGATACTGAACAACCACCAGTGATTGCTCTACTCTTTCCTCGGTAAGACGATATTTCCTTAGCAATGGTGTTCTGGTTGTGTCTGTGGTCGAGTTAGACTCTTCACTATCCTTGCAGAAATTTTTCTTCATTTTTTTTTTTTCTGTAGTCACTTTTAAATTTAACTGTTGGTGACATTTGTTGAAGCTTGAAAAGTTGAAATTACCTCACTATGTATACACAATTTCAAGGTATCTAAATGTGGGGGTGTCAAGCAATGGAGTCAACGAACAAATTAAAACCTTTAATGTGTCATTTTAACATTATACAATGAGCTCAACATGTCGACATTCACTAAATTGTGATAAATATCTAGTACAACTATATGTTTATTGACTTCCTCCACTCCATATAAATTGCAGTATAATGGATGAACTTGATGTAGTAAAATAACCACGAGCCAAGTGTTTTTTTTTTTATTGGTCATGTGTCCCATGAGTTTATTCAGTACAAGAGAGAAGAGACGGGCTTGGCTATATCTACCCATTGGGTAATTAAACCATTACTAATAGAGATAATATAATAATATTTTTAAGTTAGATGAATGTTCCACCATTATTACTTTTAACACTAACAATCAAAGGTGGATAGTTTACTCGGTGGGTAATTTACCCGGTGTACGGTCTAATCACTCTGGTTGTTCTAATCTTAACAAAAGTGTAACACTTTTTTCATTATTCAAAACTGGCAATTATTAAAAGGTGCATCTCTTTCCCTCTTTATCTGATATAAATTTTATTTGAATTCATCAACTACTGAATTGTTTGATTTGATTATAAAATATCAACCCAGTACTAAGGTGATCAAATGAGTGACTTATTTTTTGAAAAAAACAAATTAGCTATATGCAAAACTCCAGATATTACTTATCTAAAGGTGCGGCTAAAACTCGAAGTCAAAAAAGACCGGGAAAACATTAAGTTTCCGAAACAATTATATCATTCATCTTTGGCTGTAAGAGTAATATAATACATTTTGTAAGAGTAACAGAAAAGGCGAAATAATTGAATATTTCATACGGTACACTGAAAGTAGAAAATCAATCCTTTTMCCCTGGATATTGCGAAAGAGTTTCAGAATACAGATGGGTGTAACAAGGCAGGAGGTTTCTTCTAATCCTATAAATTACAGTACCATAAACAGCTACGTTAAGAAGCTTGTTACATTCATACATTTAGCCAAGGCGAAAGTAACTTAGGTTTTTCAGTTGGACACCATTTTCTCATAAACATATATAGTTTCATTTTGTCTAAGATGACAATGTAAGCATCACGAATAATTGCGCACCCAAAAGATCAAGGTTCAAGTTGCCGCAAGAATCAACATTCTCCAGTGTTCATGAATCAAACTATTTCAAAATTTAACCCCAACGTTAACGAACCAGCAGGTGCAGCCATGCAGTGATGTCCCTCCCACTACAAACTTTTTCTTGGATCTGTCTTGGTTTTCAACATTATAAAAACTTTCAGATCTTGACTTTAGACATTCTTCTTTTAGCATTTACAATATAAATACAGCCCCAGTCACCAAAACGACTCCAATGACTAAAGAAAAATTTCCCTGGCAAGGCCCCAAATGAGTTCATCAGAATGCTGTTTTGCCCTTCCTGCAACTATAATATTAAATAGATATTATATGGTATACAAATGATAATGTTTAAAGCAGATGTGTATCTAATGAATCCTATAATAGCTAAAGTTAAAGTTCACCTTCATGTCTGATGTATCAACTCTACCCAAGTTCAATAGTTAATTACATGGTTGGATTCTGCACTCCATGACTTTTTATCGCACTCCACATGTATGTATTATTCATGAGTGATGGTGCTTTAAAATTCTTACAATGAGTATAGTGAGTCCGGATAACAATTTGGGAGTGCTTATATCAAACCCCTTATACATCCTGGTTAACTTTGTCTATAAGGCACATAAATCAAGGAGGGAAAAAAAGAAAAGCAAAACGTGAGTGGGTAGGTGTAGTAAGCCATGAAAAGAGTTGGTCAACAGAAAAAGCAACCTGTTCGGGAAAGGTGAATGTTTTACTGAATATAATTTTAGAAAAAGTTCTCACAAAACGAAGATAAAATATGACTATGCGAACCAACAAGCACATGTAAAACACTTCAAATGCAGCCAGAACAAGCTGCATCTCATATTAAATAATCAATAACGAATTCACTTGCTTTAGAACCCACAAGACAGTGAAGAACTGCATGAAGGACTGAGAGGAGTTCTTAAGCAAAAGGCAAAGTTGCAACCTAGCTAAAGAATGGATTGCCTATAAACTGATTTTGTGGGCACAATATGGGAAGACGGTGTGTGATGGTGGGTGAAGAATATGGCTAAACATAGAGAAACTAGAGAATTGCACTAAAATAATACACCCTAAAACAACTTTGAGTAATTGCCACTCGAACTATTCTACAATACATGACTACCCCTTACTAGGCATATTTATTGATAATCTACCTCCAAGAAACATCTAAAACTTCTACTAACTTGTAGTATCTATGTTATTATTAAAAATACCCAAATACCCTTGTCCCGCTAATATCCATCATGACATGGATGTGCTAGATTCACGGCACAAACAATTCAATCACAACTCACTAGACACGTGATTAATGCAGGCTAAGCTAGCCTAGAAATCAGATGAGGATTTTGCATGAGAAGGCCATAAGACAATGGATGTAAGAGATTAAATGATCTTGACCCTTCTGGAAAGAAATCAGCTATTTGGACAGCCAGTAGTATGTTCCAGGGTCCAATAGTCCTCTATTCCAAATTCTAAGAAGATGGAGCAACATCAAGAAGCCAAAAATTAACATTCAACATGTGGCCAACTGTACCAGCATTTACCTAAATTGTAAACATGAAGGATCAGACGCAATTCACTCACAATCTTGTCAAATTAGAATTGTAAAGGAATCATTAATTAAAACTACAAAGCCAATGATTCATAAGTAAATGTATATAAGACATGCTCTACAATTAGACCTAGCATATTCCAATGTGTTATCTTCCTTAGAACACATGTTTAGCATTACGCTGATCAATAACTAGAAGAGAATCAAATAACAGTACTCACCAACTTCCCCACAATTTGCTCATTGTTTCCAACAAAGATCTGTTGAGCATACTTGTAAAGCTCCATATCAAGTTTATTAAGTGAAATTATTGCTCAATCCACTGGACTCTGACACCTGGCCCGTGCCTGTAATGTTGAAGAATTTGCAATGTCAGTCATTAATCGATATTTCTATATTCAATACTTGCATTTAAAACACCATACTAGTTTGCAGAAGCGAAAACTGAAAGTAATAACTGTGATATGTAATTCAGCGTCATCTTCTGATGATTCTATCTATCCAACAGCACAGAAGAAACCAATTTCAGTTTGGAATCCAAAAGAAAGTCAAATAAACTGAACAATGTAACTTTGCTTTAATATAACCGACCAATATCATTCACCTCCTTTTGTTCTAAAATCAGTATTAGATCTCGTACAATATGTTAGAAATATTATAAATGCACATCATTTCACCCCATTGATACATCAATTATATTCTATCCTGAAAGAAATGACACTATTTTGTATTCTCTTTATTGTATATTTTAGATGTACTGGTGGCTATTGGCGCTTCTGTTGCTACAATAGTTAATCACTAGTTTTTTATGCACGCGATGCGTGCGGTGACAATTTTTTTAACCTAATTATTATAATATTTAATTAGTTGATAATATACACTACCTCAATTTATATAACAATTATGAAATTTTGTTCCAAGAAAAATGAAAATATAATCGTTATTGCAATTGAATGTTTAGTTAGAATTTTTTTATGGAATTTTTGGTTTGTAATTGATTGAAAATTATTTAAATTAGTTATGTGATTTTTGTAAAACATAAATTTCCCTATTAATGCATAATTGTGTTGAAGTCTCCTTATTTATTACACAAAATTGTTAATTAGGAAGTAAGACATTAAAAGCATTTTAAGTAAATTTATATTTTTAAGAAGGGTAAAAAAGTATATTCCAAGYGGGGACACCATTGCTCCTCCCTTGGCTTATATAATAGAGATAACTAGCAGCAAAACAGATATTGCCAATTAGCATCTTTCACTCCAGGAAAAATGTATATTTACCACCTTTTGAAGTATCACATTGAAATATTACCACCTTATAAAGTTTTTATTAAAATTTACTTCCTTTTTTTTTAAGTTAAACTTCTAAATATCACCACCACTTAACGTTTTTAAGTGACGGAAAATGTTAGTGGGCACATTAGCGACTATTTTTAAGCTTTTCCCTCTTTAGTTCTTTTTTCAGCTATTTACATCATTTTTTTTCCCAATTAATCCAATTCCACTTACTCCCTCCATTTCTCAAAGATGTTACTAATTTACGTCTTTACCCATGTAGACATTCCTTAAAGATATTACCGTTTCTACTTTATTCCACTATAGGAAAGTTTTATCACTTTAATAATGGTGTGGGGGCTACTTCCACAAACTCTCTCCAATCTATCTACACCTTTTAACACTCACTCTCCAATCTATCTACACTTTTTAACACTCTCCAATCTATATACACTTTTTGACCCTACTCTCATTATTAAATGGGATATTATCACATACCCTTGTACTTTTGGCTTTTCTCCAAAATATACATCACTTTTTTGTCATCTTCTAAAATGTCCCCGAACTAAGAAAACCGTCAAAAATTATTGTTTTGAGGGTCAAAACTTAATGGAGTTAGTAGATTCCGTTATTTCTTTCATTCTTCCTCTTCTCGCCCTTGCTTAWTTCCCTCATTTTTGTGTCTCCTTATCATCATCTTCTTATCACCATTCAACTTCATAATAATGTGCACCTTTCCTATCTTCATAATACATTTGCAATCATAATCATTATTTACACCAACAACTTTCCTATCTTCATAATACATTTGTGATTTTCATTACGATCTTATAATGTTGTGTAAAGGCTAAGGAGCACATACTCGTATAACGGAGACAAACGGAGTACAAGAATTTGATATAGCTTACTTGATCATTTGTGTTGTTTCGTAATTTCGCTTGTGCATTGTCTCTTTTTGAAACTACTATATATATATATAATCTCAATTCAGCTTAAGTATATCATCATTTGCTCGCTTGCTCTCCGAAATATTAATTTGTTTAACTGGTGATAATAAGTAATTTAAAGCGAACGAGCCTTCTACAACTACTATCTAATGCATTTAGTTTTCGAGTATATATTAGTCCTTCTACAACAACAGCCTTTCGAGCAAAATGCTCTTGAAGATCATGAATAGCTCCCCAAATACCACGACAATAAAAAAAAGCCACAAAACATGCCTTTATCTTGTAACATTTGTGAATCAATCTTGAAAGACAGACGATGTTTGTTTGATTGATGATGAAGATGATGATTATAATGAAGAAAGGATGATAAGCGGAGACTCAAAAATGGGGAAAATGAGCAAGGGGACGAGAAAAGGAAGAAGAAGAAAGAAATCACGGAATCTACTAACTCCGTTAACATTGGACCCTAAAAACTCTAATTTTTGGCCTTTTCTAAGTTCGGGTGGTGTTTTAGAAGATGACAAAAAAGATGAATTGTGGAAAAAAGAAAAAAGTACAGTGGTATATGTGATAATTCCCTTATTAATTATTTTACTAGGTAAATTACCAAATAATAAATGGTAACTTCTTTCAAGGAACAAAAGAGTATATAATTTGAAATTTCTTGTTGTAGCTTCAACATGTCTTTCATGAGTTCATCTCTCTTTCATCATCTTTATGGAAATTCATTAAACAACATCTTTTAGGAAATTTCCTCCTAGCTACTAATATAGGGTTAATGCGAAATTGGGGTTTCAAAACAGGTTTTAAACGAAATTGAGGTTTTCAATTATGCAATTTAGTATGTGATTGCATATCAATTACACAATTGTCCCATGTAAAGTCTTGTTTACTAAAATTGTTCAAGCATTGTAACACTTGCTTACGATTTGAGGTTGATAAAAAATGGCAAGTAGGTGCTATTATGGTACTAACATACCTTTAGCACGATTCATAATTGAGAGCACTAGCATACCTGAATGACATTATGTTGCCACAAAAAAGCACTAATAATCTTGTTCTCTACTCCTCTTTTGTATTTAAATATTCCAGATGTTACTTTGTCAAAAGTTTCCAAAAGTTTTTTCACCCTCAATTGTGAGTTGATCATGAACAAATTTTGTGACATTAAAGAGATGATTGGTGAGGAACAATTCCCAGTGACATCAAGAGAGAACAGAAAGTGAGGAAAGAGTGTGAGTTGATCATGAACAAATTTGTGATTTGATAGGTTGATTCAATGAAGCATAAGTTTAATGATAGTGCAGATTAGTAAGTACAACAAATCGTGAGAGAAGAGAAAGGAAAATGGAGGATTTAAACGTATAACTCAGTTTAGTGGACCCATTAGTGTTACCCGTTACTCAAAGTAATATGGTAGTGATTTTTAGAAAAATGTACATTGAGATTGTGGTAAATTTTAATAAAAAATTTATAAGCTGGTAAACAAAAAAAATTCCTTTACTCCACCACAATTTGCTACAAAAATCGAAGGATGATCAAATATGGATAATTCTCAGATATGTTTGAAAATGCAGAGGCACAAGCTGTTTCTCCATTGAGAAATTAAGACACATGGCCATGAGTGACTAGTTAACAACTCAATGCTTGTAACCTCGCCAAATCACAGATCATGAGTAAAAAAATCCAATTAGATCTCCATCAGATCAGCCTTTATCTCAAAGCTAAAAAATGGTTCAATTAGAACATCATCCATTGATCACTCATTGGCTACTATTGACAATGAAGCTATTTCAATTTAGTTGACTAAGGATTTGGTTG
The DNA here is from genome assembly GCA_008642245.1 of Bassia scoparia. Classification (NCBI taxonomy): domain Eukaryota; kingdom Viridiplantae; phylum Streptophyta; class Magnoliopsida; order Caryophyllales; family Amaranthaceae; genus Bassia; species Bassia scoparia. The sequence continues at coordinate 35,644 of SNQN01005169.1, read as the reverse complement.
GCAAAGAAAACATGAGATTTTGAAATCACAGGCAAGTGAAATACAAAAGTTGTTTGGTTGTCACTAAGATAGCAAAATAAAAACAGAATAGAAAATTTTAGATCAAATCAGAAAAAGTTTGAAGAACTGAACATAGCTCTAGCCTAAGTCAGTGAAAACAGAACAGTGACCAAAATCCAAAAAACATAAAAAGGCATAACAACTTTTCATAAAAAATCAATATTTCTCACCTCTTTGGTAAAGTTCACCGGGGATATTCTTTTCAGAGAATTATACGTCGGTTGTGATTGTGACTTCCGCAAATTAGTAATGCAGCTTTTGTAAGCTTCCATAAGTTGTCCAACAGTCATCTTCAAAATAAATTGAGGTGCAGAAATAGTAAGTTTATACATCAAGGAAAACAAGGATGAAATAACTAACATAGAAAATCAAATCATCAAAAATCAAACTTAAAAAAAATCGTACAACTTTCCTGGTCTTTTCAATGCTGGTTGAAGCCATTTTAGATTTTTTCATCAAAAGAACACTCTGTAATGCAGGCAGCATGAAGCATGAGAATAAAACTGTTTCTGTTCTTAAAATCAGTACTAAAAACTAAAAACGATACCCCTATGATCCTACTAACCTTGCTGTTGACCATTTTCAGATTCCAACTTGTCAGTGAAGAGTTTTCCTCTGCAGCATTAGAAAATTGTTTCATAAAGCATTCTATTTGTGCATAAAGCTAAATCAACCAAAAAAGAAAGAAAGGTTGCAAATGTACAAGACCTAGACAGTGCAAGGAATCAAAGTCATTAGCACTTGCCTACATCTCTATCAAATTCTCTCCCCTTTGCAAAAGGAAACATGCTCCAATTCCAACATTCAAGATATTGATAATCAACAGCATTTTTTTATAAGCAATAGTCTAAGCCTTGAAAGCACAGGAACATTATTAGCTGGATGTTAAACCAAAACACAATTTCWCATTTCATCTTAGGAGATTCCCACGCATAAAATACAGACATGCATTGGATAAGCATCGCCAAAATCATAATCCCAAGGGTGGGGTCCGCTACAAGAAACCACATGTATCTCCGGTGATCATCCATAGATACCCACTCCCTTCACTCTCTTTGATCAAGAGCAAGTGAGCAACTTGCTCATGCAAATACAGTTTCTTCATACCCTTTCCACTCCTTCCATCCAACCGATCCAAGTCATCACCAGTCCACTAGACCCCTCCTAAGATAATCAAACAATAGCTTCTTGCCCACAAAAGATTCAAAAGTCATGTGTATGTCTTCATAGACCACAAATAAAGGATTTCACTACTGTGTGGATTATCTTATGCTAGTTCACCTTAGCTTAATCCCACTCCTCTTCACTCCATCAAACAATATATTTATAGCCATAAAGAAATGGGTACAAATTATGGGAAGGAAAAATATATGTTATTTAGAATAACTAATTATAGCATTCTTATCTTACAATCAATCAATCAATCAATCAAAGCCTTAATCCCATATGAGGGGTCGGCTAACATGAACCAAAAGTGATTATTCCGAGAGGTCATCCACAAAGATTTTCCTCCTCCACTCTCTACGATCGAGAACCTCACTCTCTTGCAAATCCAACTGTTTCATGTCCTTTTTAACTACTTCCCACCAAGTCATTTTTGGTCTCCCTCTACCTTGTTTAAAATCTCCCTAATCCCATTCTTCCACTCTTCACACATGTGCCCCCTGAGGTCTCCGTCTTACATGCCCAAACCAACGCAAGCGGTTTTCCCTTAACTTGCTTGCAATATCTCCAACACCAACTTACACTATGACTTGCAAATTTTTATTTTTTAAAGAAAAACCCTAAGAAGTAACAATAACTCCATCCACTTCTTCAATCCCTACGCCAACGCGCTCAATGCAAATCAAAAAGTTGTTGTCAAAAACATGTTTTGTCATCTCTATTCTTGCTCTCATCTGTTACTTTTGGGGCAATTTGGTTTTAGAGATTGACCCTATTAAAAGAAAAACAACCACCCTCTTCCTTTATTGTTGCTTATTAAATGGATTTGAACGTTCTCTTTACCCTTGTGTTTTCCCCACAATGATCAAATTAAAAGTTAAAACAACTCACCCATTTTTCCTAAAGGCAACCTGTCATCGACAAAATGACCAACGCAAAAAGGCAATCATGCCACTAAAAACCACCAATAAGCACCCACTGACACTACATCACCAACCATCCAAAACCATCATCCGCCCATAAATTACCTCACTGACCACATTTGGAAAGATGAAGAGATTAACTGAGTGCAGACGATGGGAAGGACAACATAATTGAGAAAAGGGAAGGGAAGTGTTGTAGGTTAGGATTAACTTAGGTAAATATGAGGGTTGAGCTTTCCATTCTCCTGTATCCTTTTTCAATTTTCCTTTCCCCTTCAACACACCAAGTCCCCCTTCAATATCTTTTGGTAATTTTCTCCTTCAACACCTTAAATTTGGAGTCCATGACTTTTTTCTTAAAGTTGTACGTTCCTCAACAACCTCAAGTTTCTTCAAGACCTAGCTGGATCTTTAAACTTTGAGGGCTGGTTGATAACTTTTAGACTAATAATGATTAGAGTGTCATCTAGAGTAGTCAGTGGCGTATCCACTATGGGTTCATTCACCATTCATTTAAGACACAGTATTTTGGAAATGCAATGCAAACGATTCGTTTCTTCTTGTCGCTTATGTTAATTGAATTCCTAACTTGTAAACAATAAGAATATACATACAGCAATATTATTGTATTGTTTTTTTAGTGTCAGTGAATGAAACAATTAATTTATTGCTTACATTTAGAGTACTTTTCAAACCCAACGTGTCTAATTCCTAGAATGGCAATGAGTGACGTATCACCTAACAGGAGATTTGTGAAACTTTCCCTCTTGGCCATCATTAAAGCATTGGATATTATTCTCACGCCTCCCAGTTTATCAATAATTTGAAACTCCTTTACTGTGTATAGACTATTGTAAAGCATTCAGAACAACATTTTTTGAGAAGTTTAATTCCCAATCTAGTTCCAGACATGAAAATAGCGAGTCAAAACCTCATAACACAATACCAACCATATTTCTTAAATACTCGATTGAAAGATTCATCCATATGGGGCATAAAAGACATGGAAAATTTTAACTTTTGTTCTTCAATGAGAAATCTAGAATAAAAAAAATTGAATTTAACTAAGGGTATTATGTACGTGGGTATGTGCAGCTTTGCATAGGCTAGAAGTCCTTTTTAACGATTATCATCAATCAATCAATCAATCATAGCCTTAACTCCATATGTGGGGTCGGCTAACATGAACCAAATGTGATATTCCGGGAGGTCATCCACATATTTTCCTCCTCCACTCCCTCCGATCGAGAGCTCATCTCCTTGCAAATCCACTGTTTCAGATCTTTTCTAACTCCTTCCCACAAGTCATTTTTGTCTCCTCTCTACCTCGTTTAAGATCCTTTGATCCACTCTTTCCATCTTCGCACCGGTGCCCCTGAGGTTCCGTCTTACATGCCCAAACAACGCAAGCGGTTTTCCTTAACTTGTTGCAATATCTGGCAACACACAACTTTCTGGCGGATAACTTCATTTGTTATTCGACTCTCGTAGAGTGTCCGCACATCCATCTTAACCTTTTTTTTTCCCGATTAGAAAATAAAAATTTAAAAAAAATATTCTTCAGCAATCTTCTCATCACAAACAACGATTTAAATCTAACCATGTATGGAAATTAATATGCAAAGTATGTTACGCATAGGTATTTCTTTTATTATTGAAAGAAAAAATAAAAAATAAAAAGAGAGGGTGTAATTGGAAGCAAAAAGTAATTAGACAAGTGAGGTGTCATCCTAGCTGCTCTTGCAGCTCATGTGTTGTTTGGATAAATTTCAGCATGCTGGGAGTAATAAGTGCATTGTTCCTATTGCTCTTACATGTGTCATCAATGAAGTTATGAAGACTTAAGTGAATGAGAGAGAGAGAGAGAGGAGAGAGAGAGAGAGAGAGAGGAGAGGAGAGAGACAATTTCTGTGTCACTAACCTCTGTATTCTTAGCCTCATGTTTATGCTAGAGTTTGATCCTACCGCTGGAATTGGTGTTGCACCAACCACGTGAGCAAATGCTGTAGCAGATCCTTTATGGTCTTCAGTCAATCCAACATCAGCATATTTCCAACCTCCTATGAATATTTAGAGAGCATTAGACAAATGGGGCTGCACCTAGCTGTAAGATGTAGAGAATGAGTGTCAAAAACTTTCAATAGCAGTAGTAAAGCATAATACCTTAGCCAAACATCAAGCACAAGTTTACCCAGAGATTGATACTTGATGGACACAAGTTCGTACTTCACGTGACTCTGCTAAATAAGATTATTTGTTAGTCCTGCACCTGCAGCCAAAGGCAAAGAGCATTTTAATTACATGTCAACAAAAAAAAAATCAAAAGCATGAATGATCATTACAAAAGTCATGAAACGCTAATGATAACACATGTGCAGGCAATTGGCAAGAGCATTTTAATTACATGTTAACAACATAAGAATCAAAAGCATGAATGATCATTAGAAAGACAGAAAAGCCAATGATAACAGCTAACCCAATCATACTTCATTAGAAAAGACAAGAAAAGCCAATGATAACAGTACCAATCATACTTAAAAAAAGGCTGTGTGGATGGAGTTGGAAAAAAAGCAAGAGAGCAGCAAAAGTTACTAGGTTTTAAAATCCCATAGAGTTCTGTACTTCTTTCATTAATGTTGGCACATAAGAAAACTGAGGGAAACGAAAGGCTATTTCAATGAAATTTTGGATGTATTAATGTAATTTAAGATAATCAGATAAACGTCGCAGCAATGGATCCTTAAAACATGATAATTACATGCTTCATCAGCCCGATACATTCATAACATGTATATACTTAATTTATTATACTTGTAGCAATAGCCCATTACTAAATTCCCAGAAACACTTCCGATGCAAAGTAGAGACTTTAAATTTGGTGGTATTATACAATGTTGGATAAATCATGCTTTCTTGTTTGTGACATACACATTGTATAGTGCCCCACACTGTTTACAACATCTATAGGGGCATTCAAAATAGTAAGGCAACCACGATAAAAGAATATCGAAACTATAGGCCTCCTAATCCCGCAATTGTAGGTCCTCTCTGTTTCCCTATCTCAATTCGACTTTCTAATTATATTTATTTTTAAAATTCTTATCATGAGCTCTAATCAAGGAATTGGCCAATGTTTGAACTCTCTAGGCATGTGACGTAAACATCCAGTAGTGTCACTACCTTATATTCATGAAGCTATCAAACATAAAGATGCTCGATAGAATAAATCTGATAGACATGCCATCGTAAATAGAAAGCATCAATGTCATAATAATGAAACAAGTAGAAATACTGGAAAGTGGCCCCATTCTGTGAAAATTTCTGTTCGCAGCGACTGGATCATTAATGTATTGATGCAGGGCATTGCAAGTTTTCCATATTGTATGAGTCTTTACTTTCACGTGATTGGAGGCCCTCACTCAGCCTAGCATCTTCTCTGCTGCCCAATTGAACAGACAGAATATCAGCAAAAAATTTATTGAGCACTAATCTTGAAAGAAGGAGCATATTAACAGTTTTGAAAAAACAAGAACACTATCAAATCATAGATAAGTCATAAGCTCCATCATTTACAAGAAATCTTAATTTTAATAACTTTAGAAACTTGCTCATCTGCCTTAGTAACACATCCCAATACCCACCCCATACCTCCGATCAAGAGCTAGAAGAGAGCCACTAAAATAAGGAATGATTTTATTTTACGAACATMATTTAATTCAAATTTGAATGAACTAGCTTGAGCAAGATAAAGGCAGGAATATCACTTGAAAGGTTTGGCAATGGCTTTGATGCATTACTTATGCAGCATAGCTATTTTATAATATTTTCACCCGGAATTGGCAGGTTCAATTTRATGGTGAAATAAAGGTCCTAGTTGCATAACTATGCCTCTTGTATTCATATTGATGCAAATGATCATGCAAGCTTAATCGTCTCAGAATCAGAAGAAAAAAATTGGTGCATATCAGTCCATAAAGTAGCAACTTTATTATATAAGGCAAAGGAGGAGGGAGATGAAGTCCACATGAAACAACCCATTTACCTTTTAGAGATGATGTAATGCAATTTAGAACCAAAAAATGATAAAACAGATTCAATCGTGCAACCAAACTTTAATAAACACTGTATTAAAGATCCATCAACAGAAAACCAAACATTGATATCCAACGGTGTCACCYAGTACTATTAGTAAATTGACAAGCTTGTATTGGAACAATTCACAAACATACTAAAAGTGTCGAAACAAAAWTTTTATAAAATAAAWTAATAAATCTCAGCACATATGAGTTTTCACTGATTGACATAAACAAAGAAAGAAACAAAAGTGAACTATACCCTGGCAAAGAGGTCTTCTCTCATCCACGGAACCAAATACTTCCATGGCCAAATATCAAGAGTGCTAACACCAGTGTTATTCTTTCGCAAGCGTCCAAGCATTTGTGTGGCAGAAGTTAAATTAGGATGAACCAAAAACCTAGCAGCCACCTCAATTGAAAATTCGTATGTACTGAATACACGATCCACAGGGTTCCTTACTATAGTGACCACTGAAGTTTTTTCTTTGGGCAGTTTAGACATCAAGCTATAATCATCATGAGTGACTAACAACCTGCAATTTGCTTTTCTGCAGAAAGACAGGGTACTTCTCTTAATGTGAAAGTCCAGAGACTAGCATTTACTCATTTAGTCAATGAGTCTGAATATATATAAGCTCTACATGAGAATTATTCCTTATCAAATGCTTATTATTAACATAAATAATTAAAAGGTAAATCTGAAAAAAAAATCTAATGATGTCCCTATTGCATCGATGTAAAGAAATAAAATATAATATAAATTCCTCTAGCCCTCTGCATTCAATTTCTCTTATCTGTAGTGGTGAATTATTTTTGCTGTAATTTAATAGATTTCTTCAATCCTTTTTGGCCCTTTTGCTATAATCCCTTAAGATGGAAGAAAACCATTCAGAAGAAAACAAGGCATAATGGAAATTGGAAAACAAACATTGTAACATTAATTTGTGTATCAGGCATCATGGATACAATCTTGGGAGAACGTTTGCCTGTTTGTTGAACATAAAGCTAAGATTTCTGATACACAGATGCAGATATAATTAGAGATAAAACAACTAACGGGAAAAGAGGCATTAGTTATTATAGAGCTTTGTAAAAAGCTAAAAAGAGAAAGGATGATACCTTGGGTTGAATCGCAATTTATCATATGACGAGGGCAGTCCTGAGAAGAGTACATTTTTTAATAAAACTGCTAGCACGAAAATGCTTGCTTAAAACCAATTCGACACAATATTAAGAATGCGAACTCTACTACCAGAATCGCTCAATACATATCTTTTTTACCACTTGAAAAAATGTGCGTCCCTCCAAGTCCATAGGTATATGAAGAAAGAAACAATAGGTAACGAGCGTATGCTTGTCTTCTTTGACTTCTTGGACTGAATTGAAAAGTGGCCCATTTTTACAGCATGTCACAGCGCTGGTAGTCATCTTCAGAAGAAGCATGAAACCAGCAATGGTACTGAATGGTTTGAAAAAAAGAAAATCATTACAATTTCAAGACACTAATACCAATTATACTTCAACAACAACACAACAGTATGAAACACAAAAAACACATCAATGGATGATGAATCCACCAAATACAAAAAGACGCAAGTTTATACAATCGCACATTCTCAGTAGAATGATTTACCACTACTCGATGACAAGAGTAATCGTGCTTGGCATTGCGATTCACAAATTAATAACACCACCAAAATTAGTACTCCTCTCCCAAAATGATAGCAGGCATTTATTTCTCACAATTTTAGTTTTGATTTTAATGTTCGACTTCGATATATATGAACATTAAAGCGAATCAAATAATCGGTTTTGGAGTCAAATGAAGAAATTATAGAAAATGGATGAGAATACTTCCAAAGTTCAATACACTATAAATTGCAATAAAACCAGCAAATAAATAAAGCAAAAATTGCAGTAAAATACCTGATACAACAATCAACACTAGAACAAAGCATTTTGCACTTAAGTCCATCAAACTCGAAGAAATTAGCACCTCCTAATTGCTGCAACAACAAATTACACTAATTTAATCAAATTACACAAAAAAAAAAAGAAAAAAAAGTGCCGTACATGAAATCAACGAATTTGATTATTGAATCAGGAATTGCCAAATTACCAGAAAAGTTATCCCAAAAAATGAGATGSAAAATTGGGGAAAACAAAACCCTAATTAATTAAGAAAGGAAAGAATTGTGATTAGTGAAGCAAGAAGTAAAAGGAATGCATAGAAGAGAACAACGAAATTGGAATGGTGGAATTTTGGCGCTCGTGGTGGGTCGGGTCAGGGGGAACCAACAGACCGGGCCCGAAACCCGGGAATTGGAACCCGATAAAAGCGGGGCCCCACAGTCGGGTTTTGCCGGGAGATTGAAGAGAGAGAAAGTGCGAACGAGGACAAAGAAAGAAGTCAATTTTGGGATGTTTGAGTGTTCGTGCTCTTGTTTTGAGGAGAGAGACTGCGGGTGGACTCTTATCCAAGGAAAATCAACTCGTTTTACACGTGTTCCGGATCCGGTCAAGTTGGTAAATTCCCTCCCAATTTTATTTACAGCATGTTTCTTTGCAAGGAATTGGGGAGGGATAAGTATTTAAAATCCCTTACAACTCATAATCCCTTGTTTGTTTGTGAGGAAATGTGTTGTCTCTCTTAAAACGGATATGGATTAAATTGAGTTTTATCCTCTAAAATTTATACCAGGTCAGACTAGGTATAAGAATAAGAGATTTCTCCTTATAATGTAAAAAGACAATATTGCTCTCAGCAATTCTCACCAAAAAAAGCCTACTACCCCGCCAATCATTCATTCTGCTTCATTTGCAAGGTTTAGCAAGATTGTTTTTCAAAAAATAGATCTCATTTTTCTACTTGAAGCTTGCAAGTAGCCTACTACCCCGCCAAGATTGTTGTAAGTGAAATCATTCTTCTTTTTTTTTTATTTGTTTATATCCTACTTTTCTTCAATTATATCATTCGTGTAAGCTTGTAAGATTGTTGTTCGATTTATTTTTTTTGATTTGAAGCAACAACAATTCACGAGTACTGCTTCTCAATTCCAGGTAAGATTTATTTTTTCTATGTTGTTTTTCTTTTAATTTTTTTCATGATAGATATTTTGTGGGTTTTTTTCATCTTTAATTTTCTCTTTTTATGCTCATTTTTAATTTAGGATTTGTTATACATAGTTTCATTCTTGCTTGTTTGTGGTTGTTAACTTGACATCTACTTTTTGCATAATTAGGTCTATGTAGTATTCTAACTTTTAATTGGAATGAAATTTTGCAAGACACTATTGTTGAATTTAATTTTATATTTTGGGGTTTTGATAAATTTTAATTTTTTTGGATATAATTCATGAGTAAAGTGTGATGCACTGCATGTTGAATTGATACATTATAGGTGACGTGTGACGCATCATAGAATGCCCATTGTAGCCTGAGTGATATATAATTGAGCTTGTGTGTGCTAAATATAAGTTGAAATTAAATTACAATGAATTTGTGAAACAAAATCATCATATGTAATTTTGGGTTTATTGCCAGTCATGGTGTTTAGAAAATATGATTTGTTATCCCTTTGTGATTTTTTGCATACAGAATGGCTGCTGATAAAATCAATATCAAAATAGGAAAAATGGAAACTAATAATCCCACCTTTTGGTGGTCTGCTCTCAATAATTCGACCTCAAAGTAATTACAGAATAATCCCAACTATTAGGGTGGTCTTCCAAAGATAATCTGAACTCTGATCTCATTTTCTTACATAGAACAAGCCAAAAATGG
>SNQN01005169.1:12312-22538 GCA_008642245.1 Bassia scoparia | reverse complement strand
GACCACCAAAAGGTGGAATTATTAGTTTTCATTTTTCCATCAAAATACACCATGGGGGTACTATGTCAAAGGAAGGTGTATTAACTTATCAGGGAGGCCGAGTGTCTTATTTTCGAAATTGTGATATTGATCAATTATCATATTTTGAGTTACTTGATATGGTTCAAGATCTAGGCTAGAATGAGGGAGATAAATTGTTTTACACCATTCCTGGTTATAGTCTTGATGTTGGTGTAGACCAAATTCATGTTGAGTTACTTGATGAATCTGTTTTGCGAATGTTGAGATTAAGTGATTAACAAACCCAAATCTGTTTCTTGAAATTTATATTCAACATTGTGACAAACTTGGTAGTAGCAATGCAAGAGTCGAGGAAGGGACAGAGGATGCCAATATGGAGGAGGTATTTACCGCCCTAATTATCTTATTATGACGATGCCGCAAAATTGGACCTATTTTTCACTATGTCAGATGATTATAAAGTAATATTTGCTGAACAAGAAATTGAAATATCCAACTACGGAGTAGTTGAAAATCGAAGGCATCAACTTTTTGTTGAAGGGGGTAGAAGTGTATGTGCTCTCCCTTTTATCTTATTTAAACATATATTTAGAAATTATTGTATCTATGCATTATTACTTCTCAACTCATGATGTATTGGAAGTTGAGCTCTAGCTCTAGCTCGATCTTTCTCCTACTATAACCTTTTGATGATGTACGTATATGGAATGATAGGTTTTTGTATTTATGGCATTTTAGTGTTCCAACCATTGTAATTATATATAATATCATGCATGTCATGAAAAAAATATTTGCAATTATATAAAATATATATCTATGCATTACTAATTAGTATAGGTGACTTATTGTTTAGTCTAATTTTTTTGTTTGAATTTGCAGTAAAATTTATACAATAAATAGTTTAATATTTGATTTAAACTTAAAATTCAATAGTTATTAAAAGAGGGGTAGTAAAGTAAATTAATGTTCTAATCCTTTTCCCATTTCAACGTAACAAACATGGGACATAAGAATTCCCACCATTGTCCCACATTCTTTCCAAACAATGGATTGGGAAAAATTAATCCTTATCTCTCCTCTTAAATCCTTATCCCTTTACTAAACTTTATCCTTATCCTTATTACTATCCAAACGCCCTGTTAGTATGTTGATCCATGAAATAGGTAGATTGCATAGTTAGGGTAGCATTGATTGATAGGAGAACTTGGTATAATAGGGGTGATATCTCTGTTGCTATTTATATGATATGATTTGGGTACGTTTAATAGATTACAATTGTTATAGTGTGGGGATATAATTCAAATATTTGTTCTTTAGTTTTTTTAGTTACTTTAGTTTTCAATTTCCTTTTCGTTGACTTGGTCTACTATGAATTCATAGACTAATATTATGAACTTCCTGTGGGATTGAAAGATTCTGGTATAGTTAGGTACGATTGTAGGTACTTATTATTTTGTTAGGGGCGCCAAATTTCACTTTTCTCCCATGTGTTATTATCATTCATGGTTTCTTTTCAGTTCAAAACTACAACAAGAGTACACAGGTTTAGGTGAATTTGAATGAAAATTTACAAGGAAAATAACAAAATATTCAATTAAATTTATACACTCATTGCTTGTAAAAATTTTTCCATCAATACTTATTTTGTATTCTTGAAGAAGATGGGGTGGTGGTGGGGAAATCGGTGGGATGAACTGGGTGGTGGCGCGAATTGGTGGGTAGGTAATTGGGTGGTGGTTGGGTGGAGAACTAGTGCGTAGTAAGGCCGAACTGGGTGGTGGTGGGGAATCGAATGGGGTTAAATGGAGGTGTGAACTGGGTGTGTGGGATGCTTTTTAGTGTGGTGTATTGTACAATGTTGCTGTTTGTGTGTAGGGGATTGTTGTGATAGATATCTAAAAGTGTCTCAGAAATTGATAGCTGTAGGAAGTGGGCCGCGCCTCAGCGTAATAGCGGGCGGGGTTTTGGTACAATCGAGGTCTTGGTGCGTGGGCTTGAGCGTAACCGCAGAGTGCGTTGGGGTAGTGTTGTCGAGTAAGGGGATCGCACGTGTGAAATTATTCACGGGCATGAAAAGTTGTGCAACTCAATGGCCGTCCAATCAGTAAGCAGTCGTGGGTTCGGGACAGGATAGATATTGTAACAATTCGCCCGCATAGTTAGCGGCTCTACTCGGTCTCATTAGTAATTCATTAAACACGATTTATTGGATGCAACAATTTACTTTTTAGCATTGAACATATAATCCTAAAGATTATACGTGAGTATGTTTCTATTTGCACAGAGACTACGTAACTCTGAAATGTGACACTTTGTATTATCAGTTAAAACGGTGCTAAAAGATTGTCATAATTATCTGAATTTAATGTGATTCACTAATTTCGTCTTTTGTTTTAGAAAATAATATACAAATTATACAAATGCTATATGAAATATATGAAGTATATGAATTCAAAGTATACCAAAATCATGCTACTACGTAAAGTAGTCTGTCACACAATTAAGATAGCAAAATAGCTATATATTTGTAAAAAATAGAGATAACGATAAAGATCATCGCCATTAGTCGTCTTACAATATATAATACCAAAGCATAACAGTATCGAAATTATATAATATAATGTTTTATCGCTATTATCATATTGAGCAGAGATGTAGCAAGGGTTCGAAGACAGAACAAACAGAACGTAAACAGGACAGAAAGGCAAATTGGATAACTTATTTTCAGGCGAAGATCCTGCGTGAATTCCAACAAACATTAGCAGGAGACCACCAGCAGATTAGAAATGCAGGCGCTTTGCGGCCATGATACGATGGTGGCAGAATCAATCAGATCCAATGGAAAACAAATGATTTATCACCTCAAATTTCCATTAGTATGAAAAAAAAAGTTACATCATTCAACAATATATGAAATAAATCACTACACTAATGCATGCTGGATTTTTGATAAGAGAATAAAATATAAAGTTGCCTCTTTGATTTGCCAATACTTTTACACAAAGAATGAAATTATTAAGAGCAAAATGACTAAATATTCTTCAGATTAAGACTTCAACCAGTAACAAAAGAGCTGTTCTTGAAAAGAAAGATCAAAAAAGAATTGTAGTATAAAATGAATTATGTGATGATTGATTAAAGCAAAGGTCATTAATGAAAATACTTATCAAAACTGAAGATAGGTGGTTGTTTGACACTTTGTCATGTATAACTAATCGTAGATGCAATCACATAGCAAAAGACGCGGAGTCATACAAACGATCATGTTTGTTCGAAAAAAAATGGATATTTTGTTTCATTTTGGTTTAAGAATTCAGCCCAAATTTAAACAATTCTGCAGAAACACATACAAAAACAATATTAAACAAAATAGGAAAGAACCAAATCATATTAAAAAACAAATTTAAAAACTCCAGCAAAATATATAGGAGTAAAAGAGAGGAAAATCAAATGAGGTATCGTCATCTCATCTTTCCTTTGCGAATTTTCGCTCTTCCTCGTACAAGGATAAAGACTGTACATATATCTTGATAAAACTGTGAAAATAAGAAAGTAAACTAAAATTAATATACTTTGGAAATTAAGAAAGATATTGACATATTTTAAAACATTAAAAATAAGAAAATTTACAGATTATCAATTTTAATGAGAGTTTCGGTAATATAATAATTAATAATATAAATAAAGAAAATGAGTGAACTTACTGCCATTTGATCAGCATTACACGATTATTACGGCTACTTGAATTGTTTCCTTTGCTTAAATAGCATTAAAATATCGAAATCTAAATAAAATTGGAAGAAACAATAATAAAAGATAAATAATCACAACCAAAACATACCGATAAAACTAATTTTAATAGAGATGATGAATCTCAAGTAATACAAAGATATGGATTAGGGTAGTGTTGAAATACTTATGCTTTGATATATGGCGATTTTTTTCGTTTGCTCTCTGCAAAATAAAACGACAAACGAATGAGATGATGTCATCGAATTATTCAGTAGACTGAGAGTTTTTAGGGTTTTAAGAAAGTCTAAATTAGAATAATTGGAACCCGATTTGTTAAGCCTTTTAAACAATTGAAATTTTATAGGAGGATCAATATCAAATACATGATTGATTGTTGAAGAAAATTGACGGAGAAGAGATAAACAAAAATTTAAACACAAAGCAAATCATAAGAATAGAGATAGGGTAGAACCAGGAAAGAGAGAAGGTGTGATTTTGATGCTGGAAATGGAAAGCAAGGAGAGGGAGAAGGGTTGCAATCATAGGAGCTCTGAGTTTCCAAAGGAGCAAAGAAAGGTGGGAAGGAGGGTAAGTGGGATGCCAGGTGTTGTATTGGGTGAAGGAATCGATCGTTTGGCTTGGGTTGTGGGCTGTTGCGGTAGGTCTTCGCGTGGGATTTTTGAGGGTAAGCATTTGGATCGGGCTGTATGGGTGCTTGAGTTGGGCTATGTAGGGGTTGTTTGATTGTGGGTTGTTGGTGGGTAATCTGTTTATTGTTTAAGGTGAACAGGAGTGTTATTCTTTTTTATATTGTCTAGATATATATATATATAATCTATACTATTATATTAATATATATATATTATATATATATTCCGTTTGATATGGTTATTCAATATTATATATTATATATTTTGAATACATATAAAACTACATGGACTTTATAGCATAAGACAACTATGAAGAGTTCTATTAACCATGTAAAGATAAGTTCTATCTTCAAATAAGCAACAAAAAGAAAGAAAACTATAGAAATGACACTTAATGACTAAATATAAAGCACAAATAAACCATGTTAAAATCTCTCAGATTTTAAGAGTTGTGTATTATACCACACAGTACAGAGGGTGTTTCGAAATAATGAAATTGACCTGATAAACTAAAGATATAATTTAAAAGAAATCATTTTCAAAAAAAAATAGAAAGCCAAATGTGAATAATAAAAACTCATGAAAGCAGAAGAGTTAGTATTTAAAAATGTTGCTCAATGGAGGAATTATAGCAGAACCCTCGTACATATTACATGCTTTTTTCATTAAGCGTAAAAAGGAAAAAGATCGACAGCTACAAAGCACAAGAAGTTTTGACCAGCACTACCCAGCCCAGACCTTGCAAGAGACATCAACACCTGAGACTCGTCATAAACCATCAATCAACACAACATCAAACATTTGAATGTTAAACATGGTATATCCACACAAGAAAAGTGCACAACAATGACTATATAATAATATATAATAGTTTTAATTGTATGATATGACAATAGATCAGGATCTAACCCATACCAAAATATTACCAAATCGAAAAATTTGTATCTAAGTATCTAATTATTTGAAAAAAACATTATATAATTGTTGTTTTAGGTGAAATGTACTAATAACAAACATATTGTAATTGGAATAAACTGCTATTATTAATTACTGTAAGTTTTGAGCCATAAGAAGTTGGGCAATAAAGCTTGGATGATATAGAAGTAATCTCCTCAAAGGACAAGGCAAATTCGAAAACGTTGTTATATGAGATGTTTATTCTCTCAGATATGGATTAGTACTGATTAATTGAACAGAAGTGGTAAAAGTTTTGTGTGAAGACAATGTAGAAAAGTGGAAACAATGTTAACGAAACGATGAGATTTATTTTATCAACTTTTTTAGCTTTATACTTTATTTTATGAGGGCATTTGTTAGGTGTCTTTTATATAGTCTTCTATATATCAATAAGTCAAAGTGGAACAACAACAAAAGTAGGAGATGTGATGATCAGGATCCATAATTAACGCAAATACACCATAAATGAATCAAGCCCATGATAAGATTGTGTTATTATTGGTCAACAAGTTTCTTAAAATGTAACGGGGCTCTTTACACGATAAGTACTAACAAAATGTAAGATGATATGCACAGTAAAGTCACTCCACCATGACAGAAATCCTAAGTTCACATTCTAGGTCAAGTTTGGGGTCAAAGCATGTATGCATGTTGTTTTCTGTTTATCGATTGGGTTGGATGGAATATCAAATATATACGCTTGACTCAGCACATATCTTGCTCATAACAAAACCCTTTTAAGAAAATCTGTTTACCAAAACATACATTAATTGCGAAATTAGCATAAGAGAATTTATCTCTACGTAACCTGTACTCTCTTCCCATTAGCACTGCATTTTAAAAGAAAAAAGATGTTTTTTTCATAAAAACAGACACAGGAAAAATAAGAAAAATTTAAGTAAACACTGAAATTAGAAAATTGCTATAGCTAGCAAGAAAAAGTTGATTTCGAGAAATGTTAAAATTCAGGAATACACACTCAATATCAAATCAACACATTAAGCAATTGCGGAATTAATAGAAAAATCACATCAAAGCGCAATGATCAAATACTCTAAATCACAAAATTCACAACAATATAAATCAAGAAACATAAGCATTTAGTAAAGAACAAATAATAAAATTCCAAAACTTGAGTGAAACAAGAAATCTTTCGATTAAAATGCAAAAGTGAAGGAAATTAACGATTGCGAGAGACGAAAGATCAGAGGCAGTCATAAAAGAACGTCTATATGCCAGCAACAAGCGACGCTCAAATGGTTATAATGCGAGAACGAAGATCAGAATCAGAGAGAAATGAGATGCTTTAATGGCAGATCATCACAAGAATAAATACAGGTGAAAAAGAATTCTTGAAATGAGAGTTTTTGTTAAATCGAAACCCAACAAAGGAAATCTAAACCCTTTAAACTTTAAAACACAGCCCACTCATCAAACCAATTCCTAAAATCATACAACGAAAAACGCTAAATATTAAATCATTAAAACTATCATCAGAATAATCAACACCCACGAATCTAAACCAACAATGGAAGATAATACCTATTGCGCACGAACGCCCGCATAAGATCCCGTCCCAAAAACCTTACATGGTGCAGGTCGCACAAAAATTCCCAAGCAAACCCCGAAACAGAGCACCATCCAAATGTAAACAATCAGTCAAGCTAAACGGCGAAAAATAGTGCAATGAGTATCGATACATGAGAAAAGGAATGAAAATGGATGGGTGAGAGAGAAGACGATGAAAATGAGTGATGAAGATGAGATAGCAAGAGGGGGGGAGAGACATAAGGATGATGTAATAAAGTGAATTGAGATGGCTTATTTGTAATTAGCATTTGGCAAAAACTCAAAACTCCAATTAAAGGGGAGATATATTTAGAATATTGTATCTATGCATTTTACTTTCAACTCATGAATGTACTGGAAGTTGAGCTCTAGTTAGCTCTATCTTCTCCTACTATGGCCTTTGATGATGTATGTATATGGAATGGTAGGTTTTTATGTTATTTTGGCATTTGGTGTTCAACCATTGTAATTATATTATATATGCATGCATGAAAAATTATTGCATTAATTAAAATATATATTATCATTATTAATTAGTATAGTGACTTTATTGTTGGTCTATTTTTGTTTGAATTTGCAGTAAAATTCATACAATATAGTTAAATATTTGATTTAAACTTAAAATTCATAGTTATTAAAGAGGGAGAAAGTAAATTAATGTTCTATTTTCCCATTTAAACATAATAAACATGGATCACACTAAATTCGTCTAAGGTAACCAAAACTATAGACCGAAAAAAATCGATTGGTAAACACTTGACGCACACGACGTAATCGTCGGTGTTATTACTGACAAAAATCGACGTACTTAACGACGAATTTAATGATGGTGACCGATGTTTAGGTGATTAAATCTTCATTTTATTCCTACACCGCAATAATTAAATAAAATAAATTCAAAGAAAATTTTCCGACGAAAATCGTTGGTTACCGCCAATTAAAAATCGTCTGATTGACCACCGATTTTGTGATAATTTTTTTAAAAATATTAATTTTTTTTCTTGTGTCTTTTCTCTTTCTGTCGACAATAGCCTTCTTTTCTCCAACTGAAACTTTATCTCCTCATCTCTCTTCTCCACTTATCTCTTACCTCTTCTCTCTCTCTCCTCGACCCTTATCTCTTACCCCCTCTCTCTACCTCATCGCTTCCCTTACTCCATCTCCCTCATTTCGCATCAGCTGTCACGCGGAGCACCCACACAGCAGCCGCCTCAGCACGCACACCCTCACCGCTTCCGATCTTTCTGAAGGTATGTTGTATTTATTTATTTTGATTTTTTTCTCACTGATTCTATAGATTTCTTTTTTTATTTTTGATTTTCGATTTTTTAATTTTAATTCATTCGTTTTATATTTTGATTCAGTTTTTTTGTCTTGATTCGATTAAATATATTTTGAATTTGTTTTTTTTTAGAATTCTTTGTTTGTTTTTTTCGATAATTTCTATTTTTTCATTTCATTTTTCTTGATTTATCGTTTTCGTTAGATTCAGCATTTTCCTTTTTCTGTTTGATTTTTTTGATTTCGGTTTTATTTCTTATTTTATATTTTCAACAAGTTACTGGCCATTTATACTTGATTAGCAATTTTTTATAGCTTTACAAGTTGAATCTTGATTGGTGAGTATGCTGTCAATCACTCTATTAAGGGGAATGCTATATCTTTATTAATCTTCAGTCGTTATTTAGTGCAATAGTAGGTTGTGTTATTGTGTGTTTTATGCAATTACATTAGTTATTGAATAATTTTTGTGATTAAGCTTGTGATTTGAGGTTATGTTATGTTTGTTGATTATGGATAGTTAATGAAGTAATTTGAGTTTAAGTTGTCCATTTGCTTTATCTCATAAATCAAATTTGAAGTTTTTCGACGAATAATTAAGTGAATGATTAATTTGAGCTGAAATTTTGAATTAAGATTAATTAGAAAATCTAAAGTTTGTGGACTGAATTTTTGAATGAGAACCCTGTTGTGCCGGATGCCTGGGATCGAGCCTCAAGTGTGCTTAGTTTAAGTTATGAGTGACATTATTTAGAGATCTAAGTTTTGCGAGGTTATCATTTGAGTAATTTCCCTATCCTGCCTGGTTAGGAATGGGCTTGAAGTGGACGGCAAAAGGAAGGATAGAAGAGTAATTTCTACGTTCAAATTGCTGCAGATATAGTGATAATAAGGTACTATGGTTCCCTGATCAAAGTGATCGCTTACAATAATTTATCCATTTTGACACTAAGTGATGTAGTTTATGTTATCTTCCCTATATTGCACTGATGAGATGCATTAATTAATGTGACTTGGTTAAGAAAGTAATTTTTGGAGCATGGTGCGAAGATGCATTTGCTTAATGAGTTTCCCTCCTAATTTTTTAGGGAAGCTACTACCGCGATTGCTTGGTCGATGGTAATTCATTCTCCAAATACTTTGTAGTTAAAATATCGTCGGTAGGCACTCTCGCCGAAACGTCAGTGTGATTTTTTTACTATGCATCGTGACCGTCGTCACTGACCGATAATGGTCGTAACACTTTACGAACCGATTTCGATGTCATGACGACGGTCGCGTCGATCAATTTTCTGTGGACATAAGAGTTTTCCCACCATTGTCCAATTCTTTCCAAAATGGGATGGGGAAATTAATTGTACTTCTCTCTTAAATCCTTATCCTTTACTACTTATCTCATCCTACCTTATATTATTAATATCAATCCGTTATTTAAAAGCTATGAACGTTGGGGGTGTTAATAAGAGATAAAAGTAGAATATTAAAAATATCTATATTATTGATTGAATGTATTTTGACATGCATTCAAATTTATACTACGACCATTGTAGAAATGTATTTGTTTTTTTAACACTTGGGAAGTTCGTTAGCATATCGGTTTATTTTGTTTCTAAGTCCTTTTCCACTAGTGTCATTATTTAAATTACGAATCGGTTTGTTCCATTATTGAACAAAATTTTATATATGGTTGACCAAGTCAATTTGTTAGATGTGGCGAAGTTTAAAATGAAATAAAGAAGATATACGAATTCATTCCTATTCATATTTTCTAGCCTTATTTTCTTCCATACTTTTTTTTTGCATTTTTTTTCTCCATGTTTCTTATTTCTTATACTCTTTTTCTCTTCTTATTCTATTCTTATTTCTCTTTCAAACTACCTTAAACTCATTATTTAGGTGTGGTTGTTTTATATGTGTGAAATCAAGTTTCATCTTGATTTTGTAATTGATTGATATTGAGTAAGTAAATAGTGATTGCATCCATAATGAAGCTGAATTACATCATAAGCTAGGTGT
>SNQN01005168.1:33249-46336 GCA_008642245.1 Bassia scoparia | reverse complement strand
TATACACATTTGATTCACATTTGTAGATACGCATGTGTGTAAAAACATTAAAGGCAGACCGTTTTTCGTAATCTGCCAATTGACTGTACAGCATTTATGTATTTTTATTAAAATTTGATAAATCTTGTATGATGTCGATGATGTTTGCGGATTAATAACGCTTTAACTTTTGAGAAGGTTGTGGATGGCTCGTAGTTTTTGAGAAATCATAGGTAGTCGTTTACTCTGAATTGTGTTCATATTCATTTTGTTTCAAGTCAAAAGTAGGAGAGAATGCACTCTATCAGTAGTTTAATCTTTATGATACTAACGGAGTCTTTGGGAGTGAATGTAAATTTAGTAGTCCACTATTTCTAGTAAGAAGGACATGTAGCAGCAGCAGTGTACAATAGTATACCTTTGTGCTAGAGGATGAAAATAAAAAATTTATATTTACGTGTAAAATATCGAAGCAAACCGCGTTTCTGCATCTAATCAGATACACGATTAAGGTTATTTTTTATAATTGTAAATCTGTATGATAGTGGTCATGTTCTCTGGATCAATACTTCTTTAACCTTGAGAAGCCAGTGGCACATTATTTTTGTGATTAGAGGTAGTCGTTTGCTTTGAATTGATGTTTTATTATTTTTGTTTGAAGACAAAATTGGGAAAGAGAATGCACAATAACGTAGACTCTAAATAAGTTAATATTTATCGTTGACATGAAAAGTCATTTCTCATGGGAATTTATTTTCATGAGAAATTTTTCCCATCTTTATTACCAGAAAATACTGTTTCTTGTGGGGAAATTGCATTTCCTGGGATTTTAAATTCACTAGTTAGGGGAAATGGCTAAGTTATTTCCATATCAAGCTATTCCTCCGACCTAATATAACCCATTTTTCTATTTGTCAAGAAATTCACCTCAACCAACACTGAATCTTTTTGAGCGAATGTAAACTTTAGTTTTTTTTTTTTTCCCAATTGCCTAAGAATAGCTTGTTTGAGATACTGTTGTAAGACATTTGTTTTACACTCCATCTTGCTATATTTCCGTAAGGATTCACAAATTTTTTGAAAGTGTGTCCGGCCCACTAGATAGTGGGCCAGATCAGTATCAAAGAAGCCAATAGAGAACCTTTAATTACAAAATTGCCGATTATTTGTCTTCGTTGACCCGTCAACAAAGGTACTTCTAGAATACTCTTTCTACAAAATTCTGTTAGAATTCTTCTAGATCTTTTAGTCGAGTAATTACAGGATTACCCTTTCAATGCTTATAAATAGGAGGCGTACTCCATCATTCAAGAGTACTCTCTCTCATCTCTCTCTTTTTTTAGATTCTTTAGTCTTGATGCTTAAAGCATCGGAGGTGTTCCCAGGGTTACAAAACCCCAGGCCCTCTGACGCTATTTCTCCTCAGGAGCTCTGGCGACATTTGACGCGATCTCCGACGGATTCTCTGACGTTGTTCAAACAAACCAGATCTTAATTCCCGTATTTTTAAATTAGATTCTTGTAGATAGAGGATTTTGATATCCTTCCTCAAAACCCCAGATGTAGTTGTAGGGATCGAACACAAGGAACAACGCAAATTGGTTGACTAACTTTAGCTAAGGTTCGGGATTGATTAAGTAATTTTTGGAAACACCCAACAACTAACTATCAAGGATTAATTCCAAATAACTAAGGAATCTAGAGCATGTGTCCGAAAATATCCTATAATTCAGTGTGTCTTACCATTTACATGAAACTCGGAAAAGGGGTAACTCTCTCGTATTTTCTCCACCGTCCCGCAAGGCCCCAATTAAAGGTTGGTATCTGAAGGCCTCACCAAGACTCACTCAACAACCCACCTTGTAACAAGATGTGAACCAACAATCTAATCATCTAATCCCTCTTCGAGCATCCTTTATGTTCGGTCTTTTAAGAGTGAATGGATAACATACAACTCATAAACAAATCATTGAATGAAACCAACATCAAGAATAACCTTGATCAAGGCTAATCTAATCTCACCACACTCAAAAACCACCTTTCTCTTTTATCACTTAATGGCAAGACAAAACCCCAAATTATTCGAACATTTCATCACACAAGCCCTAGAAAGAGGACTACTCAAAAAAATAATGGTAACAAAGCAATAAACAAGACGTGAAGCATGAAACTAGGGCCTAAACTGATAACTACTCAAATGACAACAATTAGCAAGTATTAAGGCTAATAAGTACTACAGTACAATAACAAATAACAAAAGCAAGTAGACAAGAAAATTAAGAGATGAGTGAGAAGAATACCAAACTTGTATAAATTGTGAGAAGATTGACAAACTAAGAGCGTATATATGTGATGTGATCATGATATATCTTAATACTTCTAACAATATTAAACCAAATCACATTACCTCACAAAGAATCATTATATTTCTTCTCAAAATATTTGTGAATCCTTAAAGAAGTAGAGTAGGTGGAGTATAAGAACAAATTGTCCAACAATCAACTCCTCCTCAACAAGCTATTCTTAGGCAATTGGCAAACTTATCACACCAAATTTTAATTAGAAAAACAAAGTTTCATGCCCCAATTAAAAAGCAAGAATTTCAAGCATATTCTCATTTCATTTTGTGCTCAAATATAAACTTTATTTTTATTTAATTTCTTCATCACACCCAAATTAAGGCCACCCAAAAAAACCAAAATAAAAAATAAAAAACAAAAACCCCCCACAAACTTCTCCTACCAGCAAACAAACAATCAAACAAACAAAACACAAACTTCCTCTCTCTTCTTTATTTTCACCAAACTAAAACAACATTAACATTAACATCAAACTCACATAATTTTTTCACATAAATTTTCATCAACAATTTTTGCTCTCTAATATAACAAAATCAGGTAATTTTATCTCTCGAATTCTGGATTTTTCCTGCCTTTTTATTTCATCAATGTCTAATCTATCTGATAATTGTTCAAAATTTTAAGCAATTKTATAGTTCAATTTGATCCGATTATATGCTTCACATTCTGCAGATTATTAGTACAGCTCTTCGATTTTTGTGCTCTTCTGTTAGCTGATTGTTTGTTTGATTGACGATTTCTGTTAATTTGTAATTTGCACTTGCTTTGTTATGGATGATGAACTTCAATTTTTTAATTTTTTTTTAATATATATAGATATATTTTTTTTTTGGAGATTAGTTCGGTTGTTCTTTAGTCCAAATAGGCTGTTTTTTTTCAAAGAATTGAATGTGATTTATATTGTCACAGTGCTAAATAAAATATATCTTTAGAATTTTATTGTTATCAGTTGAGAAGAACAGGAAACGGTTGAAATAAGTTTTGAATTTTTTATTTTCAATTTACTTTATTTATATAGGTGATATCAGTTTATTGTAATTATGATGCAGATTGTTTACTCATGATTTGATTCCGAGTATTGTTTGTGCAAATAAGACACTAGTTTTCTTGCATTACTGAAACATATGCAGTTATATGTGTTGCCAATTGAAGTTAATGCTAATCTCATATTGATCTTGCTATTTTTGTTTTTGTTCAATGTTGAATTATGATCCTAATTTCGTTTAAATTCTGTTTCTTTTGATGTAACAGGTATTTCTGATTGGATTTTTGAGTGTAGAAAAGGTTGTTTGATGATGAGATTAAAAAAGGGTGATAAAGTGGAAGTATTGGCCCCAAACGARGTACCATCAGGATCTTGGCGTTGCGCCGAGATAGTAGGTGGTAATGGCCACACTTATGCAGTTAGATATGATGGTGATGTGGAGCTTTTAGGGAAAGGACCGGTGGAAAGAGTTCCTCGAAAAGCGATCAGGCCGTGCCCTCCTTCGGTGGATGTTTTACAGGATTGGGCATCTGGTGATATTGTGGAGGTTTTTCACAACTTTTCTTGGAAGATGGCCACAGTTTTGAAGGTGTTGGGACGAGACAGCCTTTTGGTGAGGGTACTAGGATCTGCAATTGAACTTAAAGTGAATAGGTTTTATGTTCGAGCACGTCTTTGCTGGCTGGATGGTGAATGGATTGTGATTGGAAAGGTATATTATAGTTGCACACTACTCAATACTGCTTAATTGGATCTTCATTTGACACTTGATTTGTTTGATGTAGTTGATATTCAGCTTAGTTCTTAATGATCATTGCATTTGTTTTTTCATAATATGGCAAATATAGATGTTACTGATTAGGTATAAACTATAAAGTCCACTGAATTTCAATTCTTTTCACCATTGTATCATTGAATTTTTGGACAGTTTTTTGTTTGAGGCCATTACGGCGAACCTAAGTGAGTCTTGTAATTTTCTAGAGAGGGGTTGGTTTGTTGAAGAGCTCCAGTTTTTCTGATGATAAAAATGCGATACTTTCGTTGATATTTACTAGAAATTAGCTTTGTTCCATTCTGTTCTTGTATTGTTTTATGGCTCAAAGCTTCTTTGCCTCATGTACCTTAAGTTTATAATAGATTGATTTGCTTATCAGTTTCATCCCCTTTATGTAGGCTTCCAATAAATGTGAAGATCTGAGGTTCAGGTTTCCGTCATCTCGAAAGGATAATAACCAGTTAGAGAAAACTGATGCTACTGTAAGTAGACGTATGAAGAATCACCATGTTGGCACTAGAAATAGTGTTCTAGAATCTAATGTAATTCCTTCAAGATCCTTGAAAAGGAAGCAGTCTCATTGCCATTCTCAGATTGAAGCATATGCAGGGACCAGGCAGAAAATTAGAGTAGGAAAAAGAGAGGACATGAGGCATCAATTCAATCATATGAAGCAACCCCAATTACCTGAAAAGGTAGATAATGTTGCTTCCTCACGAGAAAAGCTGCGTGAAAAATGCATGCATCTTTCTTTTAACAACAAAGTAACTGGGTGGTCTGAGTTAAATTTGGAGAGGGAGAAAGTGGATGGCGCTGTTGGATGTTCACGTTCAATAAGCTTAGAGTCAGATGATGTTAACAGTGTCTCATCTTCTGTTGCTAGTTGTAGTGTCTATGGGAATTACTCCCAAAAATTGCATCATGTTTTTGGCGCTGATTCAATTAAAGATAATGACAGTCAAAATAGTGATGCTGAATCTTTTTGTTACTCAAGACCTGAGGAAGGAAATAACTCTTTCCTTCCTTCAAATGAGGGATTGAMTGAAGAAATGCATAGGTTAGAATTGCATGCCTATCGTTGCACCATAGGGGCATTGCATGCATCAGGTCCTTTAAGTTGGGAACAAGAACTATTATTGACAAACCTTCGCCATTCACTGCATATTTCAAATGATGAGCATTTGAAGGAGATAAGGAATTTGGTTTCATCTAGTACCTGCATTCCTGCTAGGTGACAAATAATGCTTCTTATTTTTTTCGGTCTCTCTCTTAAATAGCACCACAGAGAATAGGTTATTTTAGTGTCTTTTACAATTGTAAAAAGCAAGTCAAGTTGTGTCCTTTRTTACCTGTGTATTAGTCATTTGATTCTATATTGGTTTTCCCTACAGTTTACAAATATTTGTACTTGATACTATGATAATGCAATGAATGTTTCTTAGTTTCAGTGTTGTTCTTCATTTCTTTTCTCTGCATTTGTCTCTTACTGTCTATTCCCCTTCCCCTGGTACTGTCACTAAAATTAGCTGCCCAAGGGTTTGCATCCTAAATAAAGRTGATGTTTCTGTGTACTGTTAACTCTGCTAGAGATGAGTTATGCATTACATGTTACTTTCTTGCTTGAATTCTTGCTAATAGTTTATATAATTTTTGAAGCAAGATGACAAGGAGTTTAATCTTGGCTAGAATATTATTTCTAGATCCTTCTAATTGGTCGAAATTTGATACTTTGTCTAATTGTCTCTGTAGTTAAGTTGTTGGAACCACGCATTGTCATGTTTCTTTCCTTTCATTCGAAACAGTACCGTCATCTTTTAGTTCATGCAAATTATGAAACTGTCTCATTTAGCCAAAAGAAAGAGAACGCAAATGATTTTCCTTTCAGGATATATTGATACTTCCCTGCATTTCCAGCTCATAGTTGGGGCTTGGTACTCCTGAGTTCCAAATGCAAAGATATACTGGGGTCTTCCACTTGTTTCTGGTGTGACTGTGCCTGTATCTGCATAAATTTCTTCACTTAGAACATTATCGATGCATTGATTTCTGTTATGCATGCCTGGCTGCTTCATTCTTCCATTTAGGGCTATTTGAGCCTTGAATGTTTGTCTGTGAAGGATGTAAAGCCAGAACCATGTTTCTGCTACAGAAGATTCGGATATGTTGATGCTTAAAAAGGTTCCAATTCCGATCTTTACAATTGGATGAAAGCTATCATTTCATCTTAATCTTTTATTATGCTATCATAAATTTGAAGTTTCATCTGTCTAATCACTTACCTTGTACCTTTTGAGTTTACTGATGTTGCACTTTCTAATAATGTTTTTCCTACTTGAAATTAAAAAAATGAAGAATTATTTGTGTCATATTTCTATGAACATATTTTTTAAATATATAAACATTGTCAGAAAATAGTTGAAAAGAATTCATGATCATTGACACATTTTTCAAAAAATAAAATAAATTTGATGAGTCAAATATTCAAAAACTAATAGTGAATTCCTCAATTAGGAATAAATTCATCAATCAAAGCCTAGCCCATTATTGCTTATAAATGCTGTTCATGTTAACACTGTCCTCACCTTTGTCATAATCTGTTTTACTCTATAGAAATTGTTTTCTCAAATCTTTCGTTTTTGGAATTCACCATTAGTGGATGTTTGAGCTTGTTTTTGTGAAATGCCCTATGACTTTCGTCATCTTTCCTTTCGTTCGATTCCATATTCAGTCTGGTCTGTCTTTTCTGTCGACTTTGGGTTGTTGATCCAGAAAGTTTCGTATGAAAGAGGTGAGTAAGTACAAGTATAAATGGTCTGACTACCTAGGATCTGTAGCATTTGTGCTCTGTAAGTTTCATCATTCTGCTGCGCATTTTAAAAAATATATATTTTATTCTGAAATATGTATATGTGGTTGTTGTACAAGTCAAACAGATTCTAACAGTTTTTTGGCTTTAGAGTTAGAAATAATGCAGCCTGTGATTTATTTCGTAGAATGAAATAATGGATCATATGCTCAAAGTGAATATGCGCTTTCTATTCAGTATTCACTCATATGAGATGTTTTAAAAGTGAATATTGCAATATGTTTTGATTAAGCAATCATTCAATTGATCAATTCTGTGAAGGTAGATTTGAAGTTTCTTGTGTAATATTTTATTGATTCTTCTCCTATCATGCGGTCATGCCGGAGTGGTTTTGTCCRTTGATGGTTTTTTCTGTGTTTAATTCAATCTACCTAAATAATTCTGTGGAATGTGAAAGAACTTTGTATTTGCATAGGAAGTTTTATTCTTTTAAATGATTTCAGAAAAAGAATCAATGAGTTTTTTCAGAAAAAGAATTCCATTGATACCAATGGCTACTTGAAGCTAAATTTTGATGTCAACAATTATGTTTTGATGTAGGAACTGCATCCAATTCAGTAGATAACTGCTGAAGGATCTCTTAGTGAGTAGTTGATACAAAATTATACAGTATTAGGGATGAGTGGATGACCATATAGCAGGATTCTTCTGACGACAGAGAGAATCAGGACTGCTTCTAGAGGAGGTAATTTTTGGGATGAGCACTATGATAACGTAGTGATAGACGTACAGATTTTCATTTATTGGGACAAATAATAAACATGTATGTTATCATCTTTCTGTGAAGAGCAAGTGAATTTAAGTTCTTATCATGCTTATACTGGGTTCTGGCTGGCAAGGTGGCACCCCTTTTGTTGATTCTATAAGCCTGGTATGTAGGAAGATTCAGGCACTATGCTGTTACTTGTTCTCTTAAGATCATATCGTACATTAATGGTAAAGGCATACTTCAATTTTCTTATTCATTTTTCTTTCTTTCGAATTCAGCATGCTATTGATCAAACATATCTGTCAAAATTTGATATTGTTTGACCAGAGAATTGGAGCTAATATTTTTACAAGCACAGTATAATTCTGCAACTGAGTTCTGTACATTTGTGTACTTATATTTGTTTTCTTGTGCTGAAATAACACTGTTGCCATTTCCAGATTAATGTAACAATATTTCTTTCCATTTTGAGAGATTCAAAATCTCTCGGTACTTCCGAATTATTGAAAATGTGTACTCTTTTTATACTGCTACATTGATCAGTACATGTTTCCCCCCACATATTTTAATTTGAAGTTAGTTAACATGGGAATGCTGATAAAGCTTTGTTATTCATTGATTGGATTTGCTGTCTGATTATGTACGTCTGTGAAGGCGCCTTCCGTGTGGTTTCTATTCTTTATGACTTGATCTTTTCTAAACATTCTATGCTATAATGTTGACTGGTGGGATTTCACCTGCTGTTTTTGTGGATCTTTTTTTATATCCTCGATCAGAATCCACATTCTGTTTCGAGAYCCATTCACTGCTATATTCTACAACTGTTGTTCACTCAAGTGTATGAGAAGGCGCAAGGTGTTCAGCATTATCACTATCATGGCTTCAGGTGAAGTTTGCATGTTAACACAGGCCAAGGTACTAAACACACCCGAGGTAGAAGAAAATTATTGTATCTTCACCGCTTGTCTGATGTCTTTTCCTTCAGGACTCCTGTTATCTTACCTATGCCTTGTACAGTCATACATCGGAGGGTCTGCCTCAAAGTTTCTTCAATAATATTATGTGATGCAGATTGTTATATATATAGTGTTAAATGTCAATGGCAGACTGAAGACTCTTCCTCTTATAACAATTTTTATTGAATTTTTCCAATACAAAGTGTATAGTTGGGCTGCTTGCATCAACCTGGGTGATTTTACCTCATAGCACTTGCTTCTTTGTATGATATAATGATGGTAGATACAACACTTTTACCAGATTATGTTAAGAAAATACTTAAACTATTGGGCTTGCAATTTCAGAGCCGTGTGTTTGTGATTTGCGCACACTTGTTTCGAGGGTGGCTCAACCTTCGCTGTTAATGTCATATATTTGTGATGGGGAAGATGATGCTAATAYCCTAGCATGGTAGTTTGTGAAATTCCAAATGACTGTTATGAAGTGTCTGAGCCCCTTTCGCTCTYCTGGCTCTCTCATTATGTTTTTCAATCTACCTAATAAAACTAGTTTTGCCAGGCTTAACCGAAAAAACCAGTAATTATAAAGAAAATCCCAATATCCTCTCCCCTAATTGTAGGTCTTTGGAATACATCCTGTCCTGACTCTAAGATTAAAGTTGGGTTTCGGTGTGGAATTGGTTTGATAGGCAAGACCGGTGCATCTGAGAACCTGAGATCTATTCCTGATTGTAATGTGGCTACGCAGAATTTGGCCAGAGCCTGAGCTTGTCTGGTCTTCCATTAGCTTGACAGTTATCGGTTGATCAATAATCTTTATAAGTGGCCTCTTGGTAGTTCTGTATCTGCCACTTTTTGAGACATCCAATTTGGGTTGTGAAATTCTTGCGTATCCGTCAACAAATCTCAATTGTTTGCAACCCCTACGAGCCTTGAAAAGCTAAGCATATTGACTTTGGAACTGATAGGAGCTTTATGGTGTGAATTAATCTTGTATGCTACTTTCTGTTATGCTGCCGCTAATAATGAGCTTTCTCTCTAAACGTCATGCACTGTTTGTATTCGAGAAATAATCAGGCTTTGCAGGTACGTTGTAAGCTCGGTGTTGTGTTTAATAGATTGCTTCTTTTCTATACTTGTAGATCGTAATGCTTTTTGAACTTGCTAAAATGTCCAGTCAGCTTGATTGTCAACTATGATTAAGAAACTCGAAATCAATTCATTGTAAGTATTACCCATGTGTATCTTGGCTTAGCATAGTTATAGCTGGATTGTCAGATTTTAGCTCATTTCTTCAACTTTCAACTTCGAGACAGTGATCTGGAAAATTTGGGAACAGCAAGTCCTTTGTAACACAGGTTACGCATCTAATGTTGAATTAACAGGTAATCGCGATAAATTCCTGGTCTTGACAACTGACTTTTTTTTTCATGTCTGAGTATATTAACTGTGATGGATCCTTTTCAACCTGCAGATCAATTTCGAAGCGCCACAGCCTAGAGTTGCTGCATTGCTGGGAGATATCATTATCCAGTTATTGATTTCCCTTGTTCAGGTCAGAAACTCGGCTCAGTAAAATACAATGAATTTCTCCCTTGTTTGTGACAGGTGAGCTTCTTTCTAAACATGATGGTGAAAAGTAGTACGCGGCGAAAATGAGTTTATGTACGTTAAGAAAAAAATCCATACCAATAATTGTGCAGCTAGTCCTTATGTCTTGACTAACTCTCCTTTTGATCTGCGTATACCTTCTTGTATTGTGGCTGCTCCATGTGAGGATGCCCCCTTTCCTCATTCACATAGGAGAGAGACTTGGGAGCTTTGGAATTATATACATTGAGGAATGTCTTTCACTGATGGATTCGGGTTGTGCTTCCATATATATAAACTCTCGACGTGGCTTACTTTTGAGCAGATTAGACAAAATGACAGTTAGAATTAGTTTTCAAGGTTTTGTTGATATATAATGTCTGTTGTCAATATTGAATACCTAATAATTGGTGAACTGATTTTTCCAGGGACAGTTGACAGTATACATGTGTCAAAACAGTCGTTTAACTTGAACATTCTGCCACTTTTGTTCGCTGATTGTATCCTGATACTTAACAACTATGATCTAATGCTATATGGCTGATTTTCAACAAGGATTTATTTTGTGGTGAATGGTAAGTGTGATCATACATTTGCCGGGGTATGTCCCTCCCCTAGTGTTGTATGTGAGATAGGACCAGTATATAATATAGTAGATCTACTCGGTACTTCTTCGTTTTTTTTTTTTAAAAAAAAATAAAAAATAAATCAAATAGAATTGGAATTATACATCAAGCAATCATAGCTCAGTAAGAATGTAAGTTGCTGTCCCTGATAATTGAAGTGATGTTGGTGACTACCTACTTCAATGACATGTGAATCATGAGTGCAAACTTAGGCAAACATGGCTTAATGTTCACCAGAAAATTTATTTATCATACTTATATGAATCATAGGACGACCAAATGCTAGAATTGGGAAGTATGCCGTTGAAATTTATGACAAGACTGATGAAATCTAAACAGAAACACCATCTAAGAAAACAGAACAAACTAAACTTCTTCATCAACTAGATCTTTTTTTAAAGCTTGCTTCTTTTCTTATATTATGTTAGCTCACTTTAATGAATTGTCTAACATGTGAAATTGAGTCATTGACACTATTGACCTGAAAATATGGTTACTTTTTCGACAAATGATTTTGACATTCCATGTTTTAATTTACGCACTCTTTTTATCACTATTTATGTGACAGGAGATGAAGTGTCAAAATTAGTCCTCTTATTTTTTTCATGGGCAAGTTTGGTGTAATTGAATTGCACCATATTTTGTAGGTCAAACATATGATTCATTATGATTTGTCACTGAATTTATGGTTTAATTTGCAACTTTGTGCTTTTCTTGTCACAAGCAAAGTGGGAGTGTTCATGATTGATGACATGTCATTGTTCCCTCTAATACTCTTGTGTTAATATTGGGTCTTTTCTGATTGTGATAGGTGATTAAGCTTATGTGTGATCTTTTGACAAATTCTTTGTGGATCAAAAATGATAAATTGGTTGGTAGAAAGGTGGACTAAATTATGTACTTTTTTATTCTTCCCATACAAGATCAATTAGTATGTGATTAGAAGCAATTCAAATGAGCTGATAATCATATCTTATCTTGAAATTTCTAATCAAAGTTCGTCATTAGAGTGTGTAGATGAATCAAGATTTAAATTGTTTCGATTTTTCAGTTTTCAAATCATCAATCCTTTCTTCATCACTTTATCATCGACTTTTACATCAACTTATCRGTATATAATCGACAATYCAAAAAGGATCATAATTATGTTTTTTGTCGATGTATAATAAAGAACAAACGGAATCAATATTTTTCTTATTGGAAACAAAATTGGACTTGAACATGATTGCTTAGAATACAAGTATATTTTTAGTTTCTTCTACTTGAACCATTTTTATAAATCTAAAACTTAAAGTTTACATATTTGTTTGTGGGCTAAAAGTTAATATTTATGAATAATATTTGATTTATTTTTACTTAGAAACAACAACCTTAGCCTGAATCCATATGGCCACATTAATACTATTAAAAGTCATGTAACTCCAAATAAAACTCTTGCAGGTTGTAGCATTGGAATTTAGAAACACAAAATTACAAACAAAGACAAAGAATAGATACACTTTGCTGACAACGGGAATCCTCAAAACTCCAAAAATCATGCATATGAAGTAAACTCTACTCAAGATTGGATAGCACAAACCAATACTTTGTAATTATAAAAGAAGTCAGTAAAGACAAGAGAGCAAATCATTGTGGAATTGTATACAAGTACTTTCATACCCATGAGTTTTGTTGTTTGTAGGGTTATTAATTTAGCGCTAAGACATATCGATGAGGTATTGATACAGTAGCTAGTTAAAACTAACTGGGAGAAAGGATGAAGGCGAGGGAAGAGAAAGGAGAMGGAGAAAAAATGAATCTCTCTAGCCTTCCTCTTTTTTCACCTAAATCTTTCCCCGTGTAAACAATGACCATTATTATTGTTTACGTAACAGAAATAAAAAAATTATTTCGCCACTTTTCAAATCATTTTAACACTCGTTTCTTTTTCACTTAAAGAATCACTATTAATGTTAGAAAGAGATGAGTGTCAAAATCACCATCAGAAACAGTTATAAGTGCAAATATAGTTTAAGAAGTATAGAAATCATTTACCCTTCTTTTTTCTTGGTTCTTATTTTTGGTGGCTACATTTATTATAGAATGATGAACTAATCATAWTGTACAAAGAAAATACAGTTAGTTAGTCATTGATTTATGACAGCCGACAGTAGGATATGAGCATAAATTTTAAGGGAAATGAGCCAGCTCAATTCATTGGGAATGATGCCAATTTGAGACTTTTTAAAGAGACAAAAAAAA
>SNQN01005168.1:0-33224 GCA_008642245.1 Bassia scoparia | reverse complement strand
TAGAATATGATTCTTCGCAACAAGAGATAAAAAAAGAGTAGAGTGAGTTGAAAAGAAATGGTTAGTAGATGTAAGTGTATAAATAAAACACACTATTTAGCCACCGAGTATGATTCATGAATCTTTGCCGATGAATTATTTGTGTTGTTCAGGAGATTTGTCGTGGTTGTTTGGACATATTGTATGTAGATGATGGGAGCACATTCAGTAGCTTTGTGTTTTATGTGGATGGTGTTTATATGTCCCCAAAGCTGCATTAAAGTCTCTCATTGTGAAGAGAGGCAATTGAACAAAAGCCTTAAATTAAAAAAATGATGAAAAAAGATATAAAGTGAGTTTGGTAGTTGAGATATTTAAATTTAAATTTATGAAAAGTCTTCATTTTTATCACATGGATTTAGGTAATATTCATTTTATTTCATGCAATTTTTGTTAGGAAAAGTGAATGACTTAAAGAGAGAATGGTGTGAGGATCGTCTTGTTTTCTCGAGATTGTGTTGTCTCTAAGTTTGTTAAAAATTTATTTAGAAGGTTTTAAAATTTTACATTGGCGATAAAGAATGCGTATGTCTTGGATAAACAGAAGCAATAAATGACCAAGACGAAAACTAATATAATCAACAAAGAGCGATGGGATTTGAGGTTAGTATGTGAGGAAGTGTTTATGAGTCTTAGGGGAGTTTCAGAATCATCAAAATTGTTTTATTTGAAAGTGATGTTGAGATACTGTAAAGACGAGATATTAGAGTGTAGTCCTTCCTCTCTACCCTTTGTGCCGTGCCCAAAGTCCTTATGACTAAATACGAAAGGTTGCATCTACTTGATTACTCTCTGTCCTTTCTGAGATTCGTGGGAGGACTGATTGTTAATGTGAACGAGGGCCATGCCTCCTCGTGTGCCCATCAATTTACATTACTTAATAGACACATTTTAGGTTGAGTATGAAGTGTTGTTTGTGCGTCGTACATTTCGATGAGTATTAAGAAAACGAACTTCTAAAATAATTTTTTGTTGGTTTGAGTGGGGTGTATTACTTTGGAGAACCTCTTGTTCGAGACTATTTCTGAATTCTATATTTCCATCGAATATGATGGGTGCGTGTGTGTATAAGCTCGAACTTTCGTAGTTTTTTTATAGATTGTCATCTTCTCAGCCTCATGTCGGCCATGTTGATTTTTGGGGCTCTCGCCACTTCTTTCTTGTCCGAGCTATCTATATGTATCAAAAATTAGTTAACCAAAGTAGTGATGGGTGACTAATGGTACAATATATGAATAATAAGAAAATTTTACGTAGCATGACTACGTGTTATATTTGTTTTGTTATTTGAGGTTTGGTTGTATTGGAGATACAATTCATATTTTTTTAAGGAGCGAGTATCTTTTCGAGAAAGATATGAGTTGCCTTTTTATGGAAATATGGGTCATGAGTGATTAAGATATATACTTTCTCTTTAGTGTTATTTGTCCTTTTTATAACTTGCATCATTTCTATGGAGTGTTTAAATAGTTGAATAAAATTTTACTCGACATCATTGAATTTAGTGGCACGCATCTGTTTTCATATTTGATGACCGTATGTCCTCGAATCTTATCTTTAGTGAACATGTATCCATTACCCACGGGATAAGAAGATAGCACTGAATGATTATTGCTCAGATAATGTGTTCATCTGTTTGTTTAACAATAATATGAGTTTAGATCTACATAGTGTATAGTGTAAGGACTTATGTAAAATAAACTCTGAACATAAGACGAAGTACACTTGTTCGAATGTTATTATTTAATTGTTTGCTAATATCAACTGTTTGTTGTTGTAAAAATAAGTATGGGTATGATTAGATAATGTAGCTAATATATTATTGCTATTATAGTTACACTCACGCGAGATGTTCTACATTTTGGAGCATGTTGGTGAGTAGGGTGGAGAAATTTCGCATTGGTCAAATGCTGCTGAGCGTTTATCTTTTTTACCGACTGAAGTACCATATTTTTGTATGATAATGATCGTTATATAAGTAGTAATTAATGATATGCTTTGATTTATAATATAATATAACTCGACAAAAGTTACAAACGCTTATTCTTAATAGATAAGATAATCTGAATAATTGAAAATTATTATAATTGATATGTTTAGTTGTTAATTACACTGCATTGATACATGATTGTTGTGTGGCCTTAAATTGCATTTGCATTATATTTATATTCTATTTAGAGAATAGATATTTAATATTTAGTCGTAGACGCCCCGAGACGTTTGTTTAATATGTGATATCTGAATAAATAATGTAATTATGTCATAGACTAGCTATTTGTTTGTTGGTAGTTGGGGTGAATCAGGTAGATTTTCAGATTCACATGTCTTCGTAGCACTGCTTTGATTTTCTACTCTCCCTTGTATAAGTGTTATTGTAACATCTTAACTATAAGGATTGTTAAGAAATAGATAATTAGAGACTTAATACATTGCATGCATTGGAACAAATAGAAAAGCTGAGTATGTGTCCTCCCGAACCACATGCTTCCTTGTGGGACCATACAAAAAAGAGACTCGAATCGCAGTTGTATTTTTTGTAGAGAACTGTATATTATAATAGACCCACGGCTCATGAGATCCCAAAAGTGTTAGCACTTAAAATTATGATTTTGAGATTTAATACGTTATATTGTGTTATGCTACGTTTTCATTTACTGCTTGAAGATTGCAGTGTTAGTCAGACAGAGCGAAGATGAATCCTGCTCAAATTACCCATAATAATAAAGTTAAAGATTGGAATATACTTCTCTTTCTAATTTTTCTTAAAGAACGACATTGTGCATCTTGCAAGACTGCATCTATGTAAGATCGTTGCCTTTCGAAGAATCAATTCCTTTGCCATTGGGGTGAGGGTGGGGTTAATTGTTGTTGTTGTTAGTTGCTTTTATTAAATTACCTTGATTACGCTATGTCTATTCCATGTATAGTACTATTCATTTTATTTGTGGTTTGTAACGAATATTATGATTATATTCTACAAGAAGTTATGTGCGTCTCTTTGCTTTTTGTGAGTTGAATTGAGAATAAACTGAAACTGGATGGGAGACTAACTTAGTAGTTTTCCGCTTGTCTTAGTCCTATGAAACCTGCTGTTTTCACGATAAACAACGAAATCTAAGTAGCCTATGGGTTTGATGTTTTTGCTCGGTGTCTTTTTGCATAGCCAGACTATATCGGAACCCGTGAGTCTGGCGTATACTAATGAGCGTCTTGCAGAAGAGGGCAAATGTGAACTTTGTGATAGGATTTTAAGTGCTGAAAACCATAATAATCTGGAATAATCAAGATCGCATGAATAAATGCCTTATCAATTTAATTAGTTTTATGGTTGGTTCTTGATGCTATGGTGCGAGCCGGGCCGGACGGCGGCGGCGGCGCGCGCGTGGGGTTACCCAATACCACCCCTCACACCAAGCCTCAAACAATACAAAGCAAGTTCTCCTATAAAAACAAGTGGGAAAGTTGCAATTCTTTCTATGTGGGACAAAACACAAAAACTAACTTTGCATTTCCTATCATATTTCCAACAAAAATTTGATTTTGAGATTAAAGTATAATTTTSTTGTACTTTATTACTTGCAATTGCATGTATCACAAGCACAAGAGATTCACTGCTCAAATACCCATAATCTATAAATAAAGTGGAATACTCTTCTCTTTTAATTTCTTTTTTAAAGAACACATTTGCATTGCAAGATGCATTCTAGTAGCTTTGCTTTCGAAGAACAATTCCTTTGCATTGGGAGGGGGTAATTTGTTGTTGTTAGTTGCTTTTATAATTACCATACCATGTTCTATTCCATGTAACTATYTCCATTTTATTTGTTTTAACGATATTAATTAATATCACAAAGTAGTGYGCCTTTCTTTTTTATTGAATTGAGAAAAACTGAAACTGGACTGAACTAATATAGTTTCCCTTGGTCTATCYATGAACCTGCACGAACAACGAAATCAAGAGCCTYGGGTTGATGTTGCTCGGTGTCTTGCATAGCCAACTAATCGAACCCGTTGAGTTGCTAACTAATGAGCTCGGTCAAGAGAGGGGGCAAAGGAACTTGTGATAGGATGTAAGTGCTGAAAGAGCCATAATAATCCGTATACAAATCCATCAAAAAATCCTACAATTTAATTAGTTTAGGGGTGGTTCTAGGCATGTGTGGGGTGATCGATCGCACAGGGCCTCCTAAGTGAAAGAAACCCAAAATTTGAAATTTATTTATACAAAAATAAAAAGAAAAATAACTTAATAATTTAATTGTAGTCTAATTGTAAACTAAAAATGAGACAAGGCTTAAAAATTGAGTCAAGATTCAAGGCATTGTAACCCATCATTGGAGTCTTGAAGATGGTGGTTAGCACTTTTGTGTACAAATGGAGTTAAAATTAAGAACTTTGATGAAATCTAATTTGTCCTTAATATTTGTGGATGTGACAAAAACTCCAAATGTTACAACAACTTTAACTCGAGAACACAAACCAATAATCAAATGCACCTAAGATCTAGGTTCCCTAATCGTGATCTCGCCGGATTATAATGCAATTACCTGCATTGGTAATTGTGATTAATCTATTAAATATTCACTTAGTTAATCAATGCAATTCGTTTCACTTTTTTATTTTTTTATTTTTTTGTGTTTCTCAATTCCCATTTTTGCTCCCATTTTCCTTGTTCTTTCTTCACCCAACCCCTAATGATGTGAGTTTCACTACTCCATTTGTTAAATTCAACAATTTATGCAATAGTTAGTTATTGGAACTAATGAAGATGGAGAACAATTGGTGTTGAAGTTTGTATTTTGCTTTGGAGTAAGATATTGCAAACTATTATGAAGCACACAATCATAGAATACACCGTAATTTCACATATTTTACCGCTCTTTTAAGTTTCTTCCACTTTATATTTTTGTTGATTTTATATTTACAAATATCTACTTTCATACCACTTTTTCCGTTTTTTCAAGTATTGTATGTTGATTTTTTTAAAAGTTGCTATTTGTGTTCAAGGTACCTTAATTAATTGAAATAATTAATGATTTTTTGTCCTCTTTTTATAGGAGCAAATATCACATTATGCCAAAGTAATTAATGGACCAAAATCTACAATGTCATAAAGATGAGTGAAAATGATTGAATCATAATAATACACATATCACTCTCTAAACCTTGACTAATTTCTTTTTCATTAACCACTAATTAGTACTTAATTACTTATCTCGCATATCAAATAATCCTAAACATCTATAAAGATAGTTAAAATACTACGATTTAAAGTCTACTTACTCGCCTTTAATTTTGACAACGTTAAAGGTTTTATTTTTACGAAACACCCCTTGTAGTTGTAACTAACAATGGGATGGTTTTTTCAACTGCTACACTAAAATTGTAGCCAATTAATATACTCCCTCCGTTTTTTTTTAATTGTTCCAGTTTCTATTTTGGGATGTTTTAAATAGTTGTTCCAAACCAATCTAAAAATAACTTTTTCACATTTTACCTACTTTATTTACTCTAACATTAATGGCTTACCTCTTTCTAAAGTCAACTTTCATTACTTTACCCAATCTTTTCACCCAAATTACTATTTCCCATAAATTTCATTCACACTTTACTCTTTACCTAACTTATTTCAACTTTTTACCCACTTACTCAACTATTTTATTCAACTCAATACACTCTTAAAACCGTTCCATAATGGTATGGAACATCTAAAAAAAACGGAGGGAGTATATTGTATTTGATCTAAATTGTGTAATTGTCTAATTATAAATTAATTATCCTAAATGAATTATTGTATTAACATTTTTCACATGTAGCAAGTGATCAAAATTGCGATCTTTAAACTGAATAATGAATACGCATCAATAGAATTGATATTATAAGCACAAAAAATCTAATTGACGTTTACTATATGAAGATTGCACGCACAAGCTACATAAACAAAGTGACTAGCTAGCCCGCTAACGTAACCACCCTTAGCTATACAGCCTTGATCGTCTACACGAGAACCACACGACTCTTGTCATCCTCGGACAGCTGTCGAAAGACGACGGGGGCACCGTGTTGAGGGAGAGGAGCATCAACACGGTGGGTGCATGTGATAAGAAGGGGCCAAAGTGAAGGTGAACCGTTGCAATAACATGGTGACCACAAGCTTAGCTTGTAGTAGAGGTTTTGGCCAATGCAAGTGCGTGTGCCGAGGCCAAATGGTAGAACGCCACCGGATGCTGGCTGCACGAGACACGCCATCGGCAAATCGCATTGGATTGAAATCATTGGCATCGCTCCCCAAATCGATTGATCGTGGTGGACGGCTAAGATCGGAACCAGTTCGTCCCTCGTGGGACCCTACATCCTCCTAGCTCAACGTCGTATTTGGCTCGTCTGATCGTTGCAATTGCCGGCGGTATAGCCTAAGAGACTCGTTAGTATCATGCTCAACTGCACATACATCATACCAAAAACAAAGGTTAAGAAATTATTCAAATTACTTGCTAGTTGTTACAAGTGAAAAAGGTGACACGTGGCAGCACACTACTCCGTCCATAATAGTGTCATTTTGCACGATAAAGCCTAAGGGACTCATTTAGTACATGCTCAACTGCACCTCATACCAAAAACCACGCCAAAAAATTTAAATTATTTGACAGACACTACCGTGTCAAAAAAAATAAGTGTCATTTTAACAACAAAGCATGGTGGATGGGAAGTTTAAATGGTTAAACAGGTAGAATCTAACAAGACCACAAATGCATACAAGATGATGTCCATCATCATAGACAAACGTTATCACAATCAACTTTTCAAGTACGTACTAAACTCATGGAGCATATTATGAAGATGAATATGAATATAGAGAAAAAACAAAAGATGAGAAGAGGACAAAAAAGAGTAGCATATATACAATACACATACCGTCTTAAGCTTAGCAGATCATCTTTAGTAGGGATGTCACGTGACGAACATACCTAAAGAGCTCCTCACGTGCCAGTTTCTGCCAGTTGGGATGCATTGCAAGTAACACAGTGGCCATGTCAGCAGATTCGACGTCGTTTGTTTCCCAGCAAAGAAGAAGCCTTACACTCCTCCACTATATCATGGACGTTATATTATTATTATTATTACTATTACTATTAATCTTACTATTAGTGTTTGATAATGGGGCATAATAAATGATGATGATGATATGAGAAGCAGCATTTTCTTGAATTATGTTGCATTCTCTCTCATCCCGCCTGGATCATTAGGCCCAGCAAGTCCTTGGCCCACTTCCTCCTGTTGTTTCTGACCCACATTGTTGTTATTATTATTATTCCCATTATTATATTATCATTGATAATGTTAATCTCATTGCATTGTTCTAATTTCCTCCTCTCAATTAGCTTCACTAATGATCTTCTGATCTCCTTTCCCAGCTTCCATGATCTTACATTTCCCTTGTTGGTAGGAATCTGTAGTCAAAATCCAATCCGAAATTTTAAAAATCGTTAGCAACACTCGATATTTAGCATACGTTGAAACGGCGAAATAAACATTATTAATCGATCAATAAATGTTAATTTGTTGATAGTGAGGATAAGAAGAAAATCATTTCACAAACAGGATCGATGAACTATTAATCAATAATAATTAAACACACAGTACAGTTTTTGTAATCAAAACAGTGAAATCTATCAATTTGTACAAGTAGTTTTGTGATGATATGTGTGTGTTTTTTTTTATATATTCCTATCAATTGAATTGGTAATAGGAATAAAACAGTGATTTTGATTGGGATGGTGATTGTCCGAGTACACAAACTTGCAATGGGCCTAGCAATGTGTTTATGGGGTGGATATGGGGAGCCATTAAYCGAATGGTACTATTGTACACGAGCAATCAATCTCAAGGCTTATGCCTTACGTATCACCCTCTCGAGTATTTATCAACTGGTGTATAACGGAATTGAAAGTGTCCTACACAAACATTTRAATTTTAAAACATATATAATCC
Source organism: Bassia scoparia (assembly GCA_008642245.1). Taxonomy (NCBI): domain Eukaryota; kingdom Viridiplantae; phylum Streptophyta; class Magnoliopsida; order Caryophyllales; family Amaranthaceae; genus Bassia; species Bassia scoparia. Next base: position 25,193 of record SNQN01005168.1, on the reverse strand, counting down.
CATGTTCAAAACTAARAAAAGGAATTARTTATTAGTTRTTACGAAGTACTATAGTAGCATACCATGTATAATTTGGGACCAATTGCAATTCTTAAAAGAATTCATCCCAAATTCCATTGAATTTTAAGACGCGACAATTTACTTGTACAAGGGTGTTACTTTCTTCATAGATGCATCCCAAAAAACTTGGACTTAAGCTCGACTAAGCCCCCCAAATCCCCCGAAAGGCCATCCCAGCCCGTGATTTGATCACCTCTAGTGGCTCAATCTGCGGAATTTAAATAAGATAGAGGGAGGTAGAATATACCTATAACCAGGAATAAGAACCTTCTGAAAGGCCTCAGCAGCAAGGACCATTTGTTGGCTTTGTAAGTTGAAAATGGCCTTTCCCTGTTCGTAGCTGCTTCCAAATACCATCCTTGTGATCACACCCTCTGTCAGCCCTTGAAACCACTCCGAAACTTCAATTTCCACTTCTCTCTCTCCTCCTCCTTTCTCCCCCATCATCCGGTCCCACTTGTCCAGCATTTCCTCTACACTCTTTCCCACCATTGGTATCAACAACTGCATCATCCCCAACATTAACATCTTTTTTTTGTTGTTTTAACAAAACTCATGCATTTCATGGACTATTATCCCTACATGTTACATTTTGTTTGTTTACCATGGTTAAAAAAGGGGCTAATGTGTATGTGACATGTGTATGTATACTTTCGGATTTTGATCCAACTTTGCCGAATAAACTTGTTAAAGCGATGCAGACACGATAATTGAGTAACCGCTCAGAATGAATATGACATTAATGATGGTAAATCACAAAAGTACAAAAGTTACCTTAAGGTTTTCCATGTGAAAAGTGGGCGTTATGATCTTCCGATGGTGAGCCCACTTTTCTCCCTTCAGGCTAATAAGCCCATTCCCCTCGAGTTGCTTCACAAGCGGGTTAGCCTCAATCTTTTCGTAGAATTCGGACCTAGAACTAAAGATTTCTCGGATAAGATCCGGATCTGAGACGGTTAGTCGAGGGGTGGGTCCAAACCACACTAGGAATGTTGTACCTACACAAACATCCACACACATCATAGTTATAGGCTTTTAAAAAACCTAAGCCTAGTGCCTGCAAGAAAATCCAAAATTGGGCAAAAGATTACAAAGGTTGCAATAAAATTTGTGGGAGTAGGAGTATAAACCCTAGCACACAAGTAGAATTGCCTTACAACTTCAAGTAGTAAAGCACAAATTTTGCAAAAGAGGAAATTGTAGCAGCAAAAATAACCCATTAATAACCAATAATTCATAATTCAGAGAAAGTAAAGGATTGAAGATTTAAGACCCTACATTAGAGTTAGAGTAGAGTTGGAGAGAGAAAATTGAGGACAATTCAAGACTGCGCCATTAGAAAGAAACAAGTACTAAGCCCCAAAAAAAAAAAAATTGTTCAAGGGTTATCAAAATTTGAGCTTCTTTAGTTATTAGAAAAGAAAAAATATACAGTAAGGAAATGATAGGAGAAAGATCAGGGTAGGAAATCTGAACATGGCAATCATTATTAACCCCACTTTTCATTTAATTTTTTGTCCAGAAACCTCTTTATTTATTACTACTACACTTCTATATTTTTTTTTTTTTTTAAAAAATTATTTAATTATTTAATGTAATATGTAAATAAATCAGCCAAAATTTCATTTTGAGGAGAAAAATTGATGAAAAATCCAAATTCACTTCAAGAAGTTATGAGCTAAAAGAAGCTGCACTACAAATCTATGTCAGAGAGGAAAAACAAGAGAGAAGAAGACAATGATGATTATGAAGGATTTGGCTGATGCAATAAATAAAAGTATGATTTTTATATTTATTTTTTAAAAAAGAAATGTTGAAATCACCCCCACAAAAAAGCTTAAAAAAAACAACTAAGGAAAGTACTACCCTTTATCAAAAGTTCAAAACTTTGGATGATAAACTCAACATAATCCAAGAATTATTTCCTCAATGGGTCCAATTATGAGAAATCAACCCTCATACAATGAATTGATAGTACCCAAAACAATTTTCTTTAATAAAAACTAGAATTATTCCTTTTGTCAAATCAAACATTAATCTTCTGTTTGACAATGAGATCAATAGGATCAAATGCACAATCTCAACTACTACTTCACATATGAACAAAAATAAAACTACTCACAATTCAATTCAATTCAACAATAAATAAATAATTAAAAAAAGGGGGGTTACATAAATTTTGCTCCAATGATGGTAAAGGAGAAGACTCTTGGAAGAATGTTGTGGGAGAAAGGAGTAATAGGGTGAGAAGAAGCTTCAACATGAGCTGAACAATCTCCTTAACATTACCATGAAGAAATGGTAAGGAGGACCTTTGATCCCTGTTTTGCAAATGAGACTCTATTTTTTCTTGGCCTCCACCACAATACTAGCATTATTAGTGATAAAACACCATTATCATTGTTAATACATGGGTTTTGCCCCATTTTATTACTACTTCCTTCAACAATTCCAATCCTTCATCATCCATTTTTTTTTTGTTTTGTTCAGTTTCTCTCTCTCCTCTGTTTTTGTACTCTCTCTAAAAAACAGAGCAAGAGGTGCTGCTGCTTTTGTCTGCTGTCTGTGCTCCCAGTAATATTGGTGTTTTAAGGAGGGAGCACACTGTTTTTTTTTATATATAATTTCCCTTTTTTTTTAGTTTCGAGATTTGGGTTTTTGCTTAAACGGGTTGGTATGTGTTTAAACGGGTTTGGGTTTCTATTTGAAGGATATTGAATTGGAGTGAATTTTCTTTTTTTTTCTTTGATAAAAATGAAGTAGTATTTTTTTTGTTTATAAAAATGAAGTAGATTTGTAGTAGAAATAGGTGAGAAGAAGAAGATTAGAAGAAGCTTGGCAAGGCAACGCGTAGGGGCCGCAATTTGTATATTTTTGAGGGTCACGAGGTTGATTTATATTGTTTCCAAAACATTCCTTTTTGACATTTTTACCTTTTTCTTATTACACAAATGATTTTTTTATTTTTTTTCAAAAAGGGAAATTTAATTTAAATGCATCATGGTTGGGAAAATATCTCTTGTTAAAATTTCACAATTTGGTAGGCTTCCGTTGTACTAAAACAAAGAGACGCTGGTGTAAATATTTCGTAACTTTTTTGGATGAAATTTAGTGTTATGTGTATTAAAGATGGAAACAAATATCTTGAAATTTGACATTTGGTTTGCTTCGGTTTTAACTAAAGACTAAAGAGAGCCGATGCAAGTATTTTGTAACTTTATCAAATGAAATTTGGTGTCATACCCTTTCTTCCTCTAAAATTTATTTGTAGTTTACATGCATCATGGGATAAAAAAGATCTCTTGCTAGTTGTTACACTCACAACCCTTGGAAAATTTGACAATTTGGTTGTAAGTTGTAACTAAAGACTAAAGAGACGTTCAAGCAATTATTTTGTAACTTTCTCAAAATGAAATTTGGTGTCATAACTAAAGACTAAACAAAACGCTGATGCAAGTATTATGTAACTTTTTCGAATGAAATTTGGTGTCATACTAAAATAAGAATAAAATATGTTGGGAATTCACAGTTGGCTTTAATTCCACTAGTATTTTTGCACGCGATGCGTGCGTGAGTATGTATGTATCAAAAAAAATGTTCGTTTATAAATATTTAATATTAATAATTCTTTCGTTTTAGTAGTTCATTTATTGTTATCCATATATGAAGTATGTCAAAAGAAAGAAATATAATGTTGAATAAAAACTTGTGCTTAAATAATAAAGATTACCAAATAATAATGTTAGAAATATACTTAGTAGATAAATTTTTATAGTAGATGACAGTTGTACGATCAACTACGACACTAAATTTTCCAAGTTGGTCCACTAAGTATGGTATCATGAAATAATATGATTAGTGTACCCAACTTTAACATGAAATTCTTAGTTTACATTTTTCTTCTTATTGTGTCAATCCTATCAAATTATTTTGTCAATTGAATTCTTTTTATTAGTTTAACTTAACTTATGCAATGTTTCATTATACATGTTATTATGATAAGACAAAAGAAAATACTCTAAATATTGTTTAATTAGTATAGTTGGAATTCAAATGCAATACCATATAAACTTGTTCAACATTTATGGCAAATTGATAATTGAAGAGTAAAAAGAGATTTTTTTTTTTAAAAACATTGTAATTTAATTCATTAAGGGTATATGAGACATTCATAGGGGGACACCATTCTCCCCCCTTGGCTTATATAATAGAGATAAGGTCGGCTTCACTTTTTGAAGTTAATATGTCCTTTAATAAAATAAACTTTTTTTAAGTTAAAAGTCGATCTCTGTTAATGATTTAAAGATATTATATTATCAACATGATGTTATCGTATCCTAAGTAATTGATAATCCCTCCAGAATTACGCAGACCAAGACATATAATTTATTTTAGGTGATGTGTTAAACTTTACTCATAATTAGTAATTCTATGTATACAATTCTACGATACGATCGTGTTCAACATTTCAACTTAATAATAAAATAAATTTAAGATCATTTAGAATTGACATATATTCCCTCCCGCCTAGGAGTACGTTGTAATTAACTTTTACTTTTTTCCAATCATTTTAGTTTAATTTTTTGGCACACCTTTTTGACTATGTCTAACTAGGCAGAATTCCAACATAATATAATTTATTTATTTTGATGTAGAACAATGTCCAATTTAACTCTAAATAAGTTTGAAACTTGAATAGGCATTGAACTCGTAATCTACGTATCATGAATAGAGGAATTGAAGCCAACGTGTAATGTATACATGTCATGAAGTAACAAAATTTCACACTCAGCAACATCCAATATTCCAATGTGAAGTAACTCTAAATTAATTTCATCAACTATGAACAACCTTGCTTGMCATGGGTAATTGGTTTTTTTTTTTWWWWAAAGAATATTTGTGTCAATTCTCAAGTTGTCGCTACTCGTCACAACTGTACGTGGTTTGAGTGAAGGACATGCAGTGATGCAGCTCTTAACTTCTTACCCCCCGGCTTTTGCATCAAAAAAAAAAAAAAACTTCTTACCCCAAATTTAGTACTCCCAACTCTATAAATGAACAAAACTAGTGTACCATAACAACCATCATGCATACTACTGTTATTGTCCTATGAGGCTATAATTTTARTTTTTGAGTTTTCAWTTTATTAAAAACATTAGCGAATTGAAATAAAGCATAAATGAAAATTTTAAGGCCAAAAATAATCTAATATATAGAAAGCTTACAAATATATTGTGTGTGACTGTGTGAGGCCATATACACACCTTTTTTTAAGGAAAAGAGGCCATATACACACTTTTGTAATAAACGAGTAATGTTAGTTAGTTTAAAACATTAGTCAAACTATTTTATGTGATAGATGTAAAAACTAGCTAGGTTAAACTGTAAGACATTGTACACGAGACTTGCGATCAAATTTTCCTACACTTCTCATATTGTCGTATTCTATTGATGTGTGCATATTGTTTTACTTTGTTGTATTTTGTATATCGGTAGTACAACAACGGTGACAATTATATATTCTTATGATCTCATCAATATATTTAAAAAAAAAATACAAAGAAGAAATTAAGAAAAAATAAAAATAAAGATAAAAATTGGGTACGTGATAGTCCATGAAACTACTCAAAAGAGGCAATGGAGTAATTTAGAGCTGACAATGCATGCAAAAAGGGGTAGCTAACTTATCAAGCAATACCACTGTCTTCATTAATAATGACAGGTAATACAACAATTGACAACTACTAAATAAAATCATAATAATAAACATTATTAACATAAACATTAATTAATAACATAACATAAACATAATAAACTAGTACATACCATGAAGTGCTACAAATCCTAAGATTATTTGGCACCTAATAGTTTTGCACTGATAACCTGGTATCACATTAAATATCACTCGGGGACCTTGATTTAATTAATCGAAATTGGGAAATAATCATAAGTTTAACGAGATTAACGATACGATTAGCATGCACGACACGCTAATACGGTACGAAATCTTGTCGTTACTCTCTCTTGATCGTAAATTAGTAATGGCTGCAAATTGATGAATGAATAGTAGCAGCAAACTTAATTGGGATTGTAAAATAATACTTGTATTAATGGAGAGTGAAATGTAAGATTATATCAGTAGATTATGATGTACAAGGATAAAACGTAGAAGGTACTACCATGGTTCTACTTCCTTCCTTGTTCCCAGGCCATGCAATGCATAGATATGAGGGAATTGAAGTGGGGTTTTTTTTTTTTTTTTTTTTTTTTTTTGCAAATTTTTATTTGGAATGTTAGTTGCGCGCTCTTAATTTGATGGCACATGCCCAATTCAATTTTTAAGTGTTTCGTCGATCATTTATCTAATGGGTGGAAATTCCATCTCGTATCATTGAATTTTGACATTTCAATTTCGTATCATTGTTATTTTTTTAAATTCAAGGAGTTCAAAGAGTTACATCTCAAAGAGTTCACCCTTGAGTCATTATATTGAGGGTTTTTAGTCGATAATAATGTAGAATAAGTATGGATTACTAAAATACTCCATGTTTTCCAAACATATCACATTTTTAATAGCTTATCAACGTGGAAAATCACATAAATCAATGATATTTCTTGGAATAAAAAACAAAACGATGGCAAATGAAAATGTCAAAACCAATGGTACGAGATGGAATTATCCTATCTATATTCGTACTTCGTCATTTTTTTAAGAGATTAAGGTTTATATTATGCTAAAAATGGCGAGAACTTTTTCCGTGCAAAGTATACATCGATGATTATAAACTACAACGGAGGATGATGATGTACATTTTCATTCTTCATAAATATCAAATAATTGATCGACATAAAGGGATATTAATATTTGCATTGTTTTGGAAGAATTTCATATCAAAATTTTTTGCGTTATAATGGTGACTTGGAGAGGTGACCAAGACGAAAGTGTAAAGGTGGTCCTTAAATTTTTAGCTAGGCAACGAAGATGTGTGTGAAAAATTAACGGGGAATGAAAATATTTCAATTCAATTTTTTATTTAACTAAGATTAATTTGAGAGAATTTCAGTATTGAAACGTACAGTATTTTTTTTTTAGAACTTTAACTAAATGAGGTTGCTAAACAGTCACATTTTAACAGAAATCAAAGTCGCATAATTAATTCGTGTGAAACTTCCGAATATGCCTCCTTCTCCCCCTCCTAACCCCACAGTAGTAGAAGCCTTGCCATAAGGCGTCCCACCCTGGGCTTGGACGGCCTGGCTGAAGGCGTCAACCATGGTGGGACGACCTAGGCAAGGCGTCCAAGCCTTTTGGGTGGGATTTGACTTTTTTTTTTTAAGTTCTTGCTTGACGCCTCCCATGGGCCGTCCCGTCCATTGGTTGGCACGCCTCCCATTGTGGCGTCCCACCATGGACGGGACGCCAGAGGCGTCCACCATGGACGGGACGCCCATGGGGAAGGTCGTCCACCCCATTGACGTGACGCCCTATTGGTGAGGCGTCCAAGACCCTTTTTTTTTTTATTTGGCATCGTGGAGGTGGCATTTCGGAAGTTCACTTCGAAATGGACTTCGATTCTATAAAACTTGTGAACTTCCGTAATAGTTCCCCTTTTACTAAATTGCAATTGATAGGATTATGACTTAAGAAGTTGTCAATTAATTACGATAGGTAACATAACACAAGCAGTATTGAAAATTGCTATGCTAAGAAGAAAATAATACATATTGGAGCTAAGGGATGCAAACTGGGCGGGGCGGGGCGGATATTGCAAATTCCTATCCCATCCCCACCTACTTAGGATCATTCCCGTTACCTCCCCCGGCGGAGTATTTTTTTTATCCCATCCCGCCCCGGGTGGACATCATATTGGAAACTATTTCCCAGCCCCATGACTCGGATGGGTCTCCATTTCCACTTCTCATACCGTATTCCCGCCCACTACTCGCCAAAATCCCCACCTTAAGACCCTGAAATCTTCCCAATTCAGGCAAATAACACATACAATTCAAAGGCCCAATAACACAAACAAGGCCCAAAAAAAATTAACTATACAGATATATAAGGTCCCAATAAAAAAAAAATTAAATAAAATTTTATTTAGTAACCAAAAAAAATAAAAATTCAATTTTTCTTTAAAAATGCGGGCGGGGGCGGGGATGGGGTGGAGGTAGCCAAAAATCCCTCCATATCCCATCCCCGCGGTGGGTGATTCATATTTTCATCTCATCTCCGCCCCATCCCTCAAAGTTGGACCCATTCCGCCCCGTTGGGGGCGAGATGGGGCGGGTCTCCAGACTTGACCCGCCGTCCACTTGCATCCCTAATTGAAGCTCAGTGTTTCTTCGCTTTTGATTATGATGCTACTTACTCTCTTATGTATTTTCTTGACCTTTGTGTTACGTTAATTATATTCATATTGTAATTCATACTTTTCATATGGACCTCACATGTAGGTTAATTACGGATCAATATATATTCTATAATTATTTTCTTGTTAGGGTTATTCGTAAATTCTACTATAGTCCAGAACCATATTCTTCTTATGTTCCGGGCAATTGTTCAATTTCAATATTTTCGAATACAAATATTCTTCAAATACAAATGTTTCTATATCGGAAAATGAACATTTACTCGAAGACTATTAAGTCTATAATGAGGATTATGGTCCTGAGGACCATATGTAGACCTATTGATCATATGTCAATTAATTACCGGATTGGTCACGTAATACAAGCTTAATGCAAATGCTATATGGTATTATGAGAGCAAGAAAAATATCATATGGCAGCAGAAATTCTGGCTTTTGATTCGGATGCTACTATATATGTATTGTTTGACCTTTTGTTACGTTAATTCCATAACGCATACATCGTCATTAGTCATATATATAGGTTTGATATAAATTATGATGACATGAAACGCATTGAGTTGATTACTATGAAAAGATAATCCAACGATTTTTATACAATGTAGGACTAATTCGATTATCGTGATGTTATGGTAGTAAGTTGACTAAACTAGCATGGATAGTAATTAGTACATTGCTAATTCTGTGCATGTGATCTGAAGTGATAACCCATGCATTTAATGTTCATTATATATTAGATTCGCTTAAGAAGCAATCTAACTCATTGGTCGAGTCTCAAGTATAGCCTTCTCTAGTACTCTCTCTCGTGATCGATTTATATGTAACGATTGAGAATATGAAGTAAAGGTAAATATTATTATTGTACAAATAATAAATTTATTATTATCGATACGAAGGAAGTAATGATTTATTTATTTTTTTCAATTTAACCACTCACAATTACATTGAAGGAGTTACTTATATCATAGACAATAGGTGAGAGTACGTGAGGATAAATCATGTTATTAAAGTTGTCTCTACCGATTTTTAGAGTATCGATTCTCATCCAGTCATCCCACCCTTATGGCTCTTTAAACACCCAAAAATACTCCGTCGACAATAGGTCAATAGGGCACATATGTTCACATCACACAAGGTGTAGGTCATCCTCACTTGCCAAGATGATGATAGTGAATAACTTATTATTATAACTTATTATTATAATATTATTTTATTATTATTATTATTATTATTATTAAATAAATAAAAGCAATTACATATTACATAAAGCTGATGGGAGCCTCGATACAAGTTGTACTCTCATCCCCTTCTGAATACCGAAACATCACAATTATGACAAATAAGCACCACTCTTAGCATTGTCGTGTAGCTAGCATACTAACTGACTTGATGCGCGAAAGCGTGTTCTTATCTTCTTAATTATTATTATTATATATTATTATTATTATTATTATATATGTATATTATTTTTTACCTTAATAATATAAATTAGTATTAATAAAGAAATTAACCAAATGTGGTTTAGGACAAAGTAAGCTTGGAATTTATGCCTATTGCTCTATGCATAGTCCTCGTGTCCAAGACCGTACCATATAGGCTTGCGGCCTACACTGCCTACATACCAAAAACCTCCTTTCTAGTCCCATATATAACTCCCCATTTGGTAGCTAGGGTAATTAAGAATCAATCCCACATTACTCTCAATCCTACTACATTAATTAAATATTAATGATACCATTACAAGAAGTGACACTACCACACTACTACATAATTTCTAAATGAGGAAAGATTAGCCAATCATAAATATATAGGTTAAACACTCTATGTATATATCAACGTATTATCGTTCACGCTACACAAGCACTTTAACCATAGATCAAAACCGTAATGGACCTAGTATTTCTTCGGCCGATAAAAATGTTTAATTGTTCACTTTGTAAAAACAAAAAATGCCGATAACAAAACCTCATGCAGAGTACCTGAATTACGGAAATAATATATAATATACAGTATAAGAAGTTTAATTATAGTGAATAAAGTAGAGTATAACTGGTATTATTTGATCAATTTGGTAGGAAAGTGTGTGCTGGTTGACCCAACACAAAGTGAGCCCACAAAAGCTTTAATGTTGTCCTAATAAACCCAAAACACAATGGGCCCATAGTGATAGTTAGTGGGCCCACCATTTTGCTACATAACATATCCTATTTTTGAACACACACACACACTAAAAACAGTTGCAATGAATGTATATTAGGGAGGGGGACTATATTCAATATCTATCAATGACTCATTTGTTTTGGACCATTTGGCGCCACATTCGACAAACTAGCTTCTTCAATCATCAACAACTTTATTTTTTTTTGTTGTATCTTCTTCTTAGGCTTTTCAATTAAACTGAATCGATCCGAACTGAACTGATTGAAGTTGAATTTAATTTAGTAGTAATAATATTAATTGAATCAAACTAAATAATAATTAGAAGAAACATGTCTTATATAATACTCCTCGTCTTTAGATTTTATATCAATTTATTATTGATGAGATAAATCAAACAAGACTCCACATTATTATACTCCGTATTTATTTGATTTTATTATAAAAGAAATTTAGATGTTTTCATATGATGACAATGTCAAAATTTTAAATGTATAATGTACGTTACAACATCTAGAGACAGACTTGCGTAGAAAAAAAAAATAAAGTGAATTGAACTATACAATAAATAATAATTGCAAAAACGAAAACCATATGTAAAATTAATAATGCCATATTCTTTAGCCTTATTTCAAACAATACCATATGTATGTTAAGATTAAATAATGCCATATTCTTACCTTTTTCAATTATAAGGTGGAGACTTGTGCCCTAATAGCTAGGGTCAGTCATTATAATAAGATACTACTATACTTTTAGGCTTTTTAGTTATTAGCTAATGAGACAATGTTTTCCCATCAATTTAGCATGAAGAGATGAAACCATTAATTTAACAACATTCATCATCATTAATTAATTAAGGTGTAATTACTATAATTTGCCGTGGCGTGACCGCAGGCTTAGTGATTAGGAGTGGTTTTTTTTTTTCTTCAATAAAGGTTTTCAATAAAGTGATTTTTTAAAGCACCCTAAAAATATTATGTACTACTCCGTATTATATACATCACTAACCTCAATTACTCTTACTAGTCAAGGGGTAGTCTTTTTAAATCATGGGAACCTAATTGTATTAGCCTCAATTTTGAAACAAATTAAAGTATCCTACATTTATATGGAAGTGTTACAGTTTCGATCTATATACATCCCTAGGTAAGTTTTTTTAAAAAAAAACGAAGGAAGTACATATAAAGTGAAAGTTTATGTAAAGTGCTAGAAAATTCATAAAATTGCTATGTATAAAGGAAGTTTATATCTATGTATGACTTTTGAATTTTTTTTTTTTATATTGTCAAAGATAAAAAGATAATAAGAATCTTATTGTCAAAGATAAAAAGATAATAAGAATCTTATTCAATTCTGAAGTGTTGTATACAAGAGTTAAATATATGTTCTACTTTAAAACTTCATATTGTTTTAAGAATTTAAGACATATTCACGTGTCAATTTGGCTGAAACGCAATGAATAAATTAGTTGGGAGGCAACCTTTCTAATAGTCACTTATTTATAACTCAATGACATGCATCTATCTCTTCAAAATTGCTATAGCACAAATATCTTACATGTGAAACAAAAACATCTACACATGTATGATCAAACAACAATTTGATTTAGCTTACCAATAATTGCTGACCACACATTTGATCTACCAAATCCTCTTGTTCTTTGAATTTTGTTTAATTAGTTAAGACAAATTAAATATAAGAATTATTATTCATCTACACTTGGGGCTTGATTGTAGGCCAAGAAAACTCAATGTTTCTTCGTGACATCTTAATAATAGCATTATTATCGTGCAACTTAGATGTTACAAACAAAGTCAATACTTGGAGCTACTATATGTTCGTTACAAAGTAGATTAATTTACTACTAGTCACAACTCACATGAAGCAACTAGACTGCTAGTCTGCTAGTGGCTAAAACATAAAACGAATAGAATATATGATGCAAATATTAAATCTAATAGTTGAGATTATTTGAAAGTGTGACAAGTCACACACGTTTACAATGTTAAATTTCATTACTTTAATTTTTAACAGGTAACCTGATTTTGTCCATAAAATTAACCTCAAAATTTCTTATGTGCAAGTTCAATTCACTAGAAACCAGAGTAACCCTCTTCATCAAAATATCTCATTAAATTTCGTTATGACCCCATAATGGTTTACTTGGATTAGCTAGCCACTATAAGACCTTGCAAATCTCCTATTAAAAAAAACACCATTGTTAGCCACAGTACGAAAGAGTATTTGTTAGTAGGCTATCCTTATTGAGTTATTGATAGAAAATATCAGATCAAGCATATGGAGATCAATATAACATGATGAGTACATTATCGAGAAATAGTCCGATTGAAATGCAAATAAATATGTCTCAACACTCAATTACATTTATATGAATCGTTATCTAAACTTATCTAAATTATTAGTAGTGTACTTCTATGAAATTATTAAACTTATGGTACGGTCAATTATTCTGTATCCATAAAAGTTGAAAAAAAAAAACAATTCCTATCTTTAACTAATCTTATGCATGTAGACTCGTCCTGTCTGATCTTCCTGCATGAAGAGTAACAGTTTCATGTTAGTTTAGAGGATTGTCAAATCGAAACATCCTATCAATATAACTTATTAGAATGTGAGTATATTAGAGGTACAATATTATTATAGAATTATACTTAAATTTGATAATGTACTTTCAAAATTAATGTAAAAGGTAAGTCTTATACACTTGCTGATATTATATTTAGGCTACTCCATGTACTTAAAACACTAACTAATTACAGTTACTAATTTTGAAATGTTGCTATATACAGTGTTATATATTTACTCTCACTTTAAATGGAATAGCAATTACTTTGATAGTGTATTATATATGAAAACTTACACAGTGTCTATTCTATTCAACTTATTTTAAAAAGAATAAGTTCGAAATAAGAAAGAAATAAGTTCAGTTTAGAAAAATAAGTTGAAAAGAATACACTTATTATTTCTCTTTCACACAAAACAACTTCAGAAAAAAAATAATTCAGATGAGAAAAAATAAGTTCAGATAAGTAAAATTAAATAAGATTAATAGAACAGGCTAAGTATTATTGACATTAAATTATCTGTTGTTATTATTTTATTGAACATACTCTATAATGCTAATACTTTTTTTGTGTGTGTGTTAAGAGAGCCACAAGGGCGGGGATGAAAATCGATCCTAGAATCTGGAACTGGATGAAAATTTAACACTGAGTTATTCTTCACTCTCAATGCTTAAATCTGTAGTGGTTTTTATTTAACATATAACTTAATTTCAGTATATTCATTCGCTCCGTAGTAATTTTATTTACAAGAGTACGTGACGAACGGTTTAAACTTTATTTACTGAACTATTAGTACTTATGGAAACTTATTCCAACAACCCGAGTGATAAGGACATAGAATGAAGAATGAGTTTTCTTGACGAAAACCATATTGATGACAAAAGTTAGTTGTTTAATGATGTATGATAAATGCAAACGATAATTATATATTGATGTGAATGGAATGAAAAGAAGCGCAATGGACAAAGCAAGTACTATGCAAAGCTGAAGAAATGCAGCTACAACTAACTTACGAACAAGCAAGTAAGGCCCAGAATATACGATCTGATCTGATCGAGTCTCTCTAGCTAACTTGTGGATCCAACAATTGCAGCAACTCTCAGCATGCAGCAGCTATAAAGATAAAATTTACTATAAATAAATGGCGCAAAGAACTTTGACATCAGAAGATGCTGCTATATGTGTTAAATCTTCAATCATCATCAGAACTCAGAAGTTTGAGACTAGAGATAACAGATATGTGTAAATTAAAGCTGTGTAATGTATATATATGCAGTGCATGCATGATCTCATGTATTTACCACTCCAACAATAATGAAATAGGGAAAATAAGCTGCACTCCTTCCTAGGATAGGTGTGCTTATCGGGTAGACAGCTCGTGATCGATTCGGCAAAGTTTAGCTCTATTTAACTTGGCTCCAGCTACACTGACTTGGAAAAATAACAATCAATTCGTTTTGTTCGTGGACAATCGATAAAAAAATTTAATTACTTTTCAATTAACTTTAAAAAATACAAATAATAAAACATAGATGAGTTCATTCCCTTTTTGATTATTAGGCCTTGGACAATTAAGGGAGCATATCAGGTTGAGCAACCGAAGTAGTTTGGGATCGACTAGGTCAAAGCTCGACTTAACTGAAAAATTAACAAATCTAGCCGAGAACAACTCATAAAATTAACGAGTGAGTGGTCAACTTCTCATTATAACATAAGCACCCTTACAAGTTCCTCCGCTTATATTATTATCTCAATCATTTCTCAACATCACACTATCACATACGACCACTCAAGTCAATAATGTGACTTATATAAAGATAGATAAATACATACATAAGAAATTTTGTTTGATTCATTCATCGCAGTATGTAGATTATTTATACTTCAGTACATGCTGTTTTTTAATGTATAGTTATATACACGTTTTTGTGCGTCGAAAATTGAGACAATTCAACAATACAAGTATAAAAAAACCGAGAATTAAAAAATAAATAATTTGGAGTGTCATGTTCATGCCCAAAATTTTATGATAAGGTCCAGTATATTTTGTAATATTAGAGCCATATGTAGTGAGTGTCTCATGCTCAACAAAACACAACCAAAAGATTGTCAAATTTAAGGGAATGTTAGATATAGAACATATTCTGGGTGTCAACCATCATTGATTGAGATGGTCCTGTAACATGGTATCAGAGTCAACGTGACACGGAAGTCACGGTTCGAATCTCTCTTCTTCATCTTTTCAAGTGGAATTAATTTGCGCCAGTTTTGAGGGAGCTTGTGCTGCATGCCACATTTCAAGTCCAAATGGCCTTATATGTGAGGGGAAGTGTTAGAGTATATAACATATATTGAGATGGTCCGTAACAAGAAAAATATGTAATAAAAGATCAAAACAGAAGGTGCAGTAGTGAACTTCGTAGATGTGATACCCTAGTTAAGGATGTATCATTGTATTGTATGGGTAACTGGCTAAGGCTTAACCAAGTTGCTTTCTCGCAGCAACCATTTTACAGCTACTACATTTTTTTATTTTATTATTTAATATTTATGACACCATTAAATTGAATGAATTTAGATCGTTGTCCAAATTTGTATTTGTGGAATTTTTCTGAGGTTGAATTTGTGGAGTAGTGCCCTTTGTTTTTGTTTGTTTGTTTTTTAACAGTTTGAAAGAAGAAGACAAAATCCTCTCAATAATATTTTTGTCAGCATTGCTTTTGCATGGTATTGTCATGGTCATGGGGGATCCTTTTCAAGAGCAAAAGAAACCCAAAAGCATTAATATACCTTAGCTTTGTGTGAGGATAAGGTAGCTTCAAGACAAGAGGATCATCCAAAGATTAGGGAATTGAACAATAAGTGGAAAACTATATAACATGCATGCCTTAGAAYTATATGCTTYCTCCGTTTTTTTAGATGATCCAGTTTGACAATTCCACTATTYACAKGAAGCACTTTGACTAAGTTTTGCGCTTTACACGTAATGAAAAATATAGTCAAGTGGGATCTCGTTAGATTCGTCTCGTTAAATACTATATGAATATCTAGTTTTTATAATTTTTTCATTAATCATAGTTATAGTTATTAACGGTCAAAGTTGTGTCTCGGCAAGCGTGAAAAATAAACTGAGTCATCTAAAAAAACGGAGGAAGTATATGACATGCATGGTGAGAATTGAGGTTGGTGATAATGATTATTGTTTGTATTTCCCCTAAATAAGTTGTTCTATAATTAAGTCAAAACTAGGGTTTCGATATATTAACAATAACATGGTTCGTTATGTGAAGTATTCAGAGCCTGTTATGTTCGACTGTTAGACCATACTAGTGTATTATAATTTATGTTTACTGGCCCATTGTTGTTTAGGGTCYGATAGTAATATTAACTTGCATATAAACTATTCTTTATAGTTTGATGAGGACTAAGGRAAAGCAATTCTTGACATGGTATCGGAGCCTCTAAAAATTCTAAACCCTAAATTTTTCTAAGACAAATCGGTTTTTCTAATACTACTTGATAAACAATTGTTGTGATGCAAGTAATCTTCTAATTTTTTCTATAATCACATGCTTAATTTCTATCAAATCGACATGTAAGTCGACCACTATATTGCACTCATTGTAATCGATCAGGTCATGATTATGCCTTATGTTTCTTGGTTTATGGTCTCCCCAATTGGTGGCTTGGAAAATACGGAATGCACGCCAAGTCTCTGCCTTACCCGCTGCCAGCTGGGTGGGTACACTGCCACACCACCGCCAACACGCTAAGACCGTTGCTTGCTGCTGCTGTTGCCATACCGAATGTTGTTCTTGTTGCGCACCTTTGTGAGAGCACTAATCCACATATCCTTCCTTACCATGGCCACAGATATCCCACGCAACAACCTACTCTTGGGGGTGTATTAAATTTACTACCATCATACGTTATTGTTAGTTGATTCTAATTGTTATCTTGAATTCTTGATCCGGTGCCTCTCATTCATGTCACCGACAACGAGTCTTCTTTCCGAGATGTAAACCTATCTACCTTGTCTTGTTGGTTTCCTATGGTACTAACACGGTTGCTACAAAGGAGGTCGTGTTTTCCTAACGGTTGAAATTATTCTTGAACATGTTTTATTTGTGTCGAAATTTAATTGCAATTTAATATCATTGTAAGTTGATTGATGATCTAATTGCTTTATACGATTCCTAATTCCTTATGAGCTATTAGGATCAACACTCAAGGAGTCTGATTGGAGGTGGTGAACGAATTGATGGACTATATTTATTTTAGGTGTATCCCAAAAGTATGTGCGATATCACAATTCAATGCAAGTCCGACAATTTCTGCATTTGAGTTGTGGCATCATCGTATGGACATCCGTCCGAGAGAATTGTTAATTAAATTAATTACTTCTGTTATTCAAGGTATTTTGGTATTAAATTAATTACATTCCTGCTATTCAAGGTACTTTTGGTATTAAATTAATTACTTCCTGCTATTCTAGCTAGACAAACTCGCAATGCTTTCTGATAGTGATAGTCGTACTGGTCAATTTTGAGATGATACATTGTGATTATGGGGTCGTATAAAACTCCCTCTACTTGCGATCCCGTCTCACTATTTTTTTATAATTGTTGATGATTATACACATCGGGTTTGGGTGTTTATTTATTGGCTGTCAAACCGAAGTTTATTCTTACTTGTTTCTTTTTTTTTGTTGACTTAGACTCAATTTGGTCGACCGTGAAATGTGTCCGGAGTGAAATGGTACAAATTTAAATGCATGTTCCTTATTTTGATGATCATGGATTTATTTCAATCTTCTTGTGTTGGGACACCTCAACAAAATGGCCAAGTTGAACGAAATATCAACATAACTTCAATGTGGCTTGTGCTTTGAGGTTTCAAGGGAACTTGCCTATTGGTTTTTGGGGTAAAGTGTTCTTTGGGCAGTTTATATAATTAATTGTACGCTGTATCGTTTTCTTCAAAACAAAAACCTTATGAGGTATTATTTGGTAAAAGAACAACCTAGTTTTGATGAGTTAAAGGTTTTTGGTCATTTGTTTTGCTCACAATTAAAATGGACATAACAAGTTTGCTTCTAGAAGTTGAAAGTGTGTCTTTATTTGTTATCTTTCATGGCAAAAAGGAGTGAAATTATACGATCTTGAACGAGTATATTTTGTGTCCCGTGATGTGTAATTTCATGAGAATGAGTTTCCATTTGCACAAGAGAAATCTGAAATTTCTACCGAGCATATAGGAGAGATCCAGCACAGCAACGTGGGATCCATGATGATTTTTTAGATGTTTAGAATGGGGTTTAAAAAAACAAAGAGGACACTTCTACATAAAGGGTTCCTTTAATCAGTCCAACTTCGGCCCAACCTGCGGCACTACCACCCATAGCCACCCTGCGGAGGCTGCTGCTACCATGCCACAACGACATAACACAACTCCTACATTCCACCGGAAGTTGATCTATTGTTGCCGAAGTAATGATGTAACTAGAGTACAGTTATCTTTGTGTTGATGCAAGTGTGCTATTGTTACACAAACTACTGTCAGTAATCTGAAATGTAACTCGTGTTCGTCGTTCCCCAAGTTTGCACCGTAATTACGTTGCACATACTATCTCGGTCTTGATCCATCTCCTAGTTCATCACTTTTCTCCAACTCCTCAAGTACCTTATCCATTAGCACATTTGTAATGTTAAAAAAATTCTATGTGCCATCGTGTATGTATTGCAGATAAAGATACGGGGGGATGAGGCCGTTGAGCCTCATAATTTTAAAGAAGCTATGAAACATGAGGGTGGAAGAGGCAATGCGAAAAGAAATTTCTGCTTTGGAGGATAATGACACTTAGGTAATGGACATTACTCCCGGGAAGAAGGCTCTTGGTGTAAATGGGTCTTACAAATAAACATAATTATGATGGCTTGTTGAAAGATTAAAGGAACGTCTTGTATTTTTGTAATCATTCAGTTTTGAAGTATTAACTATACTGAGACATTTGATCTTGTGGTGAAGATGGTGATTGTTCGTGCTTTTTTGCTGTTGTTACCTTGAAAATTGGGAACTTCATCAGATGGATGTTCACAATGCTTTTCCCATGGTGATCTAAATGAGGAGGTTTATGAAACCCTCGTCTGGTTTTCATTGCTATAATTGGTATGGTTTGTCGTCTTTGAAATCTTTGTATGGTTTACGCCAAGCCTTAGATGTTGGTTTGCCAAGCCGATTCATCTCTTAAGAGGTACAGTTTTTCTTAGTTCTACTCTAATTACTCACTTTTCACTATGACTAGAGGTGGTACGCATCTTAGTAATTAGTCTATGTGAATGACTTGATTATTTCTGGGATGAGTCTTCTGTCATTTATGCTTTTAAGCAATATTTGAGTGATTGTTTTCATATGAAAGATTTTGACTTTTTGAAGTATTTTCTTGGTATTGAGGTGGCTCGAAGTCTAGAGGGTATTTTCTTGTGTCAGAGAAAATATACTCTTAATATTATTGCTGAGACATGCTTACTAGGAGCGCGTCCGACTAGCTTTTCGATTGAGAAAACTCATAACTTAGCCTCTACTCAAGGTGYGTTGTTGGAGGATCCGGAGATGTATCGCTGGCTTATGGGTCGCCTGATTTATTTATCTTTCACTAGGTCAAATTTGGCTTACATTGTTCGTATTTTGGCACAATTCATGCAACTTCCTCTAACGGACCATTGGGATGCGGCTCTTCGTTGTGTACGGTACATTAAAGGGTGCCCGAGTCAAGGTGTCTTATTGTGTGCAAACTTTGATTTGCAGTTGACAAGTAAGTCTGATTCGAATTGGGTGAGTTGTCCCTGACTAGATGATCAATGTTAGGTTGGTTAGTGTTTCTTGGTGGTTCTCCAATATCTTGGAAAACCAAGAAACAACATAAGGTATTTCGCTGAATATCGATCTATGGCTGCAATAACTGCGAAAATTGAAGTGGCTTAGGCCTTGATTACTAGCTTAGGTGTGGCGCATCCCCGGGCGATGAATCTATTTCGTGATGGTAAGTCTGCGTTGCATATTGCCCAAAATTTAGTTTTTCATGAGCGTACTAAACACATTGAGATTGATTGTCATTATGTTCGTGTTGCTATTCAATATGGTATTATTCCCACTTCCCATATTAAGATGGATGAGCTACTTGCGAATATTTTTACGACAGCTTTATGAAAGTAACAGTTTTGCTATTTACTTGAAAAATTGCATTTGTAATTTATTTACATGCTCCAACTTGAGAGGGATCTTAGACCATACTAGTGTAATTTATAATTCATGTTTATTGGCTCAGAGCCCGATAGTGTTTACTTTAACTTGTATATAAACTATTCTTTAAAGTTTAATGAGGACTAAGGGTATCGTATGACTTTTTCGCGGGTAGTGTTTAATTTTCCATCTAGTAAGAGTGTAAGACGACAGTGTATGTGCAAGTTGATCAAAGTCTCAAAACAATTCTAATAAAGATTAGGTCACAAACTGAGCAATCTTATCATTACACAAAAGGGAGCAAAGCTATAGCTTGAGTATAGTAGATTTGTAAGGTTAGTAGATCACATAGCTAGACAACTCAAGCAAGCAGTATGTAATTAATAATAGAAGGAATTGAAAGAGAAGAGAATGCCACATCATTATCATATAAAGAGTTATCTCCCATAAGTTGTGATTGGCATGCATGCATTAAATGAGAAATTTAGGCAAATGTTTTTGGTGGGCTACTAGAGAAGAGAGGAATTAAGAGACTTGGGATTATTATGATTTTGTGATTTGAAAGTTGAATAAAATGTTGGTAAGGTTGTCTCTTCAATGCAATCAAATTCAGGTTACCCTATTCCCCTACCACTGCCTTCAATGCTGCTTTGCATGGATCAACATTGACAGCCCTTTCAAAGGTAAAATTATATATACTCCAAACCGATAGGTTAAATAAGCAAAATAAGGGTCGAATGACAAATGGTAATATATAATCCATCGAATAGTCAACGTCAATTACAATACAGCTGATCATTATTAAATATAAAATTTGTCAAAGTATTTTAGATTAATTTTGAAGAGGTTGATTGAAATCTTTTTCATGCCTAATGTGTTATGTTATCACATTTATTTAATCGAAGGCTAATATACTTTGATATATCGAGTGTGTGTATTAGTGACACTGTCAATCGTTAAATGTTTAGCTTATTAAGTATGTATATTTATCAATTTGTGGTAATTAACATAATAAACAAGGTTGATTTAATTATTTCAAAAAGACGTTGTAAACTATAAAGCAATCATTTAGATGAGTGAGCGAATATTACATCAAGATTGAAAACCTGCCTTAACCAATAGTTAATCAATTAAGCATCCAATAATAGATTCAATCAATATAAGTATAAACTTCTTCAAATTCTTTTTAGAGGAAATAATTAAGCTAAGAACCATGCAAGCTCCATACAATGTCCATGACCGGGATACAATTTAAATTCTTTAAGCAGCATCACACTTTAATCGTTTTTGATTGATACTTTATACATACATGCCTCCTAATCTCCTATATATGAATTGAACCAAGTTGATGATCGAAGAAGAAACATCTAGCTAAGACATGCAACAAGCCACAAGTGACACAACTAGCCATATACTATATTATAGTATTCCTCCTCCGTATCAGTTTATCTATAACAATTGAAAATATATGTGAGAGATAAATATTCCTTGTTGCAAATAATCGATACGGATTCAGAGAGTTATATGTTAAAGTTTTAATTAATTAAATTAATTTATTATCATGCAGTTCATAAATAATAATGCCTAATTGCGCTAAAATTTAAAATTTTCTTTTGTTGTTAGCACTATTCATGCACCTACTCTATGAAGTAGAAGTAGATACAATAATTGTGAGAGTGGAGTGGTGGTTTGAGGGGTGAAACTCAAACTATTGGTTGAGTAGTTGCAATTGGTGTTTGTATGTCCCTCTTCTAATATATTGCCATGTGCCACGTATTGACCATGTGACTCTTAGCTTGTGGTCACTATTTAAGTTAATTTGCTCTTCTTATTAGTTATTACATATAGTACTACTCTTCTCCACATTACTATTCAATTATATGATGTATACTATTCCTTCATTTGTACCCGTTGATAATTGCTATATAATATTTTTTTTCGAAATTATTATCTTACTTAATGCAATCACCAAATTTTGTGCCATTCAAATTTATGAAAATTACTTCCAGTGATATAACAATGCGAAGTTGCATTGTTCGGCACAACAATATGAACTGCAAATTAAGATTTTTCAAAGAGAATTGTAAGAAAAATGATATACTAACCTTTAAGTTAGATCGCGATGCAAGTAGTTAAAAATAGAGATACTTCGTATTAGTTAATTCAAACTATATATATAACGATTGATGTGTAATTTAAGAGATAATTTAGTTGGTTAAAGTTTTATTCCCAATTACGGGTATCAAGATTTTAAGAAAAATGATAACACAATGCTGAGTTGTCGCCCGCAAATTAAACTACAAATTAAAGATTTTTTCAAAGAGAAATTGTAAGAAAATGATATGCAAATCTTTAAAGTTAGATACAAGTAATGAGTAGTTTAAAAATAGAAAATATGAGTTAATTCAAACATTTAATATAACGATAATTGATGTGTGACATTTGAGTGAGGGATAATTTAGTTGATTTAAGTTCTCTCCTGAACTATAGGAGATCAGATTTTACTTATATTATTCTCAAATTATATTTTCATGTTGAGGAAATGCTTATAGCACATATATTCCCTAACTTAAACCTTTAATTAGGTCCATACTAATGTATTTCCTTGTGAGTTGTGACTCCATTATAAAACCTATTTTAAATCATTTACTATGTGAGGTTATTAGCTTAGCAAATTTTTTGACACTTGCTATTTGCTTATGATCAGGTTGTTATTGGACAACCAAATCATGATGTCAACTTCAGATCAGAAATATCGAATTCCAAATTACATTACGTATGATAAAAATATAGGCAAAATTGTCAACAACTACCTACTTTTTTGTCACTTTTAAAAACAGCACCCAGATTCTTTTTATTTGAAACACACTACCGCACTTTTTATGTTTTGTTTGTGAAATCACTACCCCACTTTAAGATTATCAAACTTGTAGAAGACATAACTATTTGAAAACAACTTCCAAATCAACGTGTTTTGAGCTTGTTTCCATGTATTTTCCGAGATCTAACACTTTTATGAAGGGAATATGTCCCAAATGTGAATGGAGCTGAGAAAAGGCTAAAAACTAAATGTGACGAGGTTTGGGTGGGTTGAATTTTTTGGTGGGTGTTTGGGGGTTTGGAGGTGAGAAACAACAAAGTGGGTGGTTTTGCAACTTGGGATGTCGCGATGGGACTTGGGGTGGTTGTTGGTGTGTTAATATCGGGTGTGAATGACCAAAATCTAAAAAAGTGGGTAGTGATTCGCGCAAAGAAATTGAAAATATGGGTTAGTTGTTTTAAATAAAAAATATCTAGGTAGTGTTTTCAAAAGTGGAAAAAAGGTGGTAGAGTTGTTGACAATTTTTCCTAAAATATCCTAAATTATATCAACAAATGAATGTGTGACATCCAACTTAAATTAATAAAAGTAAATGTTTTTGATCTAGAAGTGGACAGTTTTGTAAGAATAAATTACGAAAGTACTTCTACTCAGTACTAGTAATATTTTTGTAAATGAATTTAGAGGTAAGAGCATATATGAATATAATAATCAATTAATCAAAGACAACTAATAAAATGTCAAAAAAATAAACTAAAAATGCACCCATAGCAAAAAAAATCCCATTCTTCCATTCAAGCACCATGGATGAATTACGCGTTGTGCATGCACCATCTCAATGTTACTACGAGCTAAGATAGTAAGATGTGCATGCACCATCTCAATGTTACTACGAGCTAAGATAGTAAGATCCTAAGGAAGTAAATAAATATTCACTCCACTCGAAACTAAATACTAATCATATTGATTTGGTTTAATACTCACATCATTGTTAACATAATGTTTGTCATTTTTTAATTATTAGATTGTCTTATAAAAATATTCGAAATAAAACAAACAATTTAAAACCAAAAGAGTACTCCGTAATAAAATATAGTAATTCATTTATGCTTGAATCTCTTAAAAATAAAAGTAAAAATTGAAGCAAATACAATAACAATAATTTAGTTAACAAGGCCCGTGTACTTGCCGTTAAGGCGAGATAAGGTGCCTTCTAATTTGAGTAACGGTAGTATATAGTGGAGTAGCTAGCTAGGTTGGAGTAAATAAAGATGGTCTCTTTCATGTTGACAGTTTGACTTCTGGGTTTTAATCAATTCAAATATCCCATACTTAGTTATCAATCATCACTTACCGGAGAATTTTTGTTTTTGGTACCGAGATATTTATATGTACACACTACACACTACACACACACCCTATTCATAATCATAAATTACTTGTAATAATAACACTCCACAGAATATACGAAGTATATTCAGCTTATACGGCAAAAAGGGATCCTACACTAASATGTTTTGGACTTATTTTTGAAATTGTTATACTCCTTAAAACTCACCCCTTATTTTAATGTCCCATCAATATGGTGACTTGATTTTAATTTGATTCCAAATTATATTGTTTCGTAATTTGTATTATCGTTTATATTAAAAGTAATGTTGTTTTAAGAGTGAAAGATAGATCAAGTGATTAAAGTTTCACTTTCGGTTTCAGGAGATTCTGAGATCGATTCTCATTCGTACTATTGTGGCTCTCTTAACACCCAAAAAAAGAGTAATGCTTCTCTTATAAAATAGAAAAAAAAATGTGAATACTGCTTCCTGTATTTTAAAAAGTTTTAGGGACCTTGACATTGATTATAATTTGTGGGAATCGATTCTAAACTTATCTTGTATATAAGTCGAATTATAGTCATGTTTGATTAATTTTACTCTGTATTTGATTCGTCTCAATTAG
>SNQN01005167.1:10055-46353 GCA_008642245.1 Bassia scoparia | reverse complement strand
ATGATAATAATATATAATAATTTTAATAAATAATATAATTAATAATTAAATAAATAAATAATAAATTCTATATCATAAGGGAAGGGGAGAAGATGGTGTTCCCCTCCTCTCTTAAAAGACATTAGACCTCCTTCATATTTTCAAAAAACTATGATATTGATCAGCCTAAGACTACCCTTTTGTTTATTAGTTATTAAAAATGAAATTGTCATTATGTGTAATAATTAATGATGAGAATTAATTAAGTAAAATTATCCAAAATTAATTTGAATACTAATTGTAATATTTGAATTTCAATATCGATATTTAATTCTTACAATTATATAATTACATTAAGATTAATTGTATTGCTCTATATTATCGGTATATAAACATTTTTATTGGATTACATGCAATTTTATTACCACTTGACCTATGCTTCACTCTCTGATAGTGTGTAAGAGCTTCGCCCGCTCTTAGGGGCGTACCTCAGCTTCGGTATCATGAGTTGACCATTGAACCGCATTGGAATTCTTGTTTGGTTTTGTTGTTTTTTTATTATATTAGGGGATTCCCATCCGTTCTCTATATAGGTTATTCACGTTATCGCACCGAAACATTGTGCCAAACTATGTGCCCCACAAATAGGTCCAAACCAAAGTGTTGGTTCTTGTTCATCTTTTTTTTAGACATGTCGGATGATCTAGTACCAATCCATCCCGCATTGTAGCGGCCTATCCTACTCTGTTCTCATTTAGTTCCATAAAATCTAAAGCAATTGAATCAAGAACATTATCGATTTTACTGTGAAAGCGCACTATATATCTATGGGTTGCTATAATGTACAACTCAACCTTCACAATGACATGTCTATCATTTTGATTATTCTTAGTCCAATATTATAATTGGTCCTAGAAAACCGGTCTTTCTTCCGATCTTATGTGACATTAATGGACATGCAATTGAAATTCGGTCTGTTTTTAAACAAGATATTACAAGTGTCTAAAACTTTATTAATATATCATTAACTAAACATTATAAATAACATAATGTTAGTAAAGCTAAGAGAGTATACATTGGTTCCTTCTCACGTTGTCACTGCAACATCAATCAATATTTTAGAGTAAACTCAAAGGAATCGTCCTTCGATGAATTACTAATTGAGTACAAACTATAGCGCGGTTAGTATACTTAATAACAATATTGTTATAATAATGATATTGTGACAAGCATATTGATAATTATATATAATTAAGTGCTTAATGAAAACGTATATTTAAAACATGTAGTACTAATCTAACCATATTACATTTGATATCACATTAAAAAAATGAGTTTTCTACATTCGTTTTAATTTGAATAAAGACTATAATATATGTTTAATATCAAAAGAAGAAAAGAATTAAAAAAAAAAGAGTTGAAAAAAATGTTATTGTGTAGAATCCAGATTATACCCTTTTTTCGCTGTTGAATTCGAACAGATCCGATGCTAGAAAACTTCTAAAACGATGTTAGAGTTTGAGATCATGCAGAGAGAGAAACTATCATTAGAGTACAGAGAGACAGAGATAGAAGTGTCGAAAACCGTGTCGAGATAAGTCGTTTTTTTTTAGTACTAATGAGCAAGGCATTTATTAGCGCGGAGGCAAGAGGAAAGATACGCGAGGGCAAACGCTCATGGAGCGTATATACGCTGCTCCTCGGTGTATATACGCTCCTCAATAGACGTTACAACAATTCCTAAAATACCCGGTATATACTCTCCTAGGGCGTTAAATATGCACTTTGCATATAAATTTTCCAAAATCTGAAATATTTCAATTCGAATAAACTTTCCCACTTTATGTCGATTTTCTAAGGATTACGGATTATTGAGACGCCTCCTTCTGCAAGAAGTACCGTTTCTACGAAGCATTCCGCGTATTTTCTATTATTCATGTATCTTTCTGCGCATTTTAAGTATTTTTAACATGCAAAATCATAAAAATCATAGAAAATCAGAAAAAACATTTCTTAAATAAACTACCGTCGGATCAGCAAAAAATGTGACGAACATAGAATAACAAAAAGCATGAGACGCCAACGAACTTGTTAATAAACCTTTGAGATTTATCGAGAAACCGTAAAGAAATAAATATTTGCCTGTTATCTTTGACTCTTTCTGCTCAATAGTTTCCGATCGACGGACTCTCACGGTATTTCCAACTTGTGAGTTCAAAGCTATTTTTTCTGATGTCGGAAACAATTCGTCGAGACCGGTATGTTTCACATCACGATACTCATTTTAGGGAGAACACATTTAGTGTCTTACAGATAGCCCACTTTGAATGAGTCTGGAGGACGTATCGCTCGTAAGACGAATCAAATGATTCGACGGACGCGAAGCACTCAGACGGGTTCTGACTCCTTATTAACCCTTTCGCCTGGTTCCTGCAAACAAGGTAGTTACCCTGTAGCCGCATAATGTTCCCGTTGCTCTGTCCTGTTAATGCGATCATTTCTTCGTTCGGCTTATGGGAGAAAATTCAGACGTATCCCTCATGCTTGCCGAGAAATGGCATTGACTTGACAAATGAAGCCGCTAATTAGATTTAGACTACCTGGTGACATACTATTATGTTTTATGCTAGTAGATAATTTGCATGCAATTTGACCTTAATTGACCTTTATATTGATGAGAGAGCAATGAGTCATTGATTTTTGAAAAGGTCTTTGAATTCGAAAAGGCTTGTCTAGTCTGTTTAGGACATGATTTGAAGAGAAATTTGAAAGGCTCGTCTAGTCTGGTTAAATCATATTGTAGAGAGTTCTTATATTTGAAAAGTTCTTGTCTAGTTCTGTTCAAATATGACTTTGAGTGACTCAGTTAACAGCCTTGTAGGTCTGGTTGTAGACATGATGAGAGAGTCTTTTTGAATTGAAAAGGCTTTTGTCTGAGGTCTGTTCTAGACATGATCTTAGTAATGTTCTTTGAATTTTGAATGGAGTCTTCTTAGTCTTTCTAGACATTGGATTTGATAGAGTCTTTGAATTTGAAAGGTCTTGTCTATCTCTGCAAGACATAATGAGAGGTCTTTCTAGTTCTGTATTTCAGACATGATTGAAGACGGTTAATTTGAAAGAGTCTATCTAGTCTGGTTCTAGACATATTTGCAGGCTCTTGTCTACGGTCTGATTTAACATATCTGAATGAGCCCTTGAATTTGATAAGAGCTAGTCTAGTCGTCAGACCAGAAAGACATACTAGAGTCTAAAATCCTAGTACCAAGTGCCAAGTGAAGAGTGTCATTTGAGAGTACTAGAAGAAAGTGACATGAGACTTGAACTTTAACATTGGCGAGACAGTGACTTTGATTGGAAAAGGACGCTCCAAAAGTAATTTTTCAGATTCCTCTTTATAGCAATAAGACTTGAACACGTATATAGGTCCTTAGGAGACAGAAGCCCCAACTGGATCTCATGTGAAAATAAAGGCCATGATGCGAGCGAGCCCCCAGCAACTGAGGACAACGGTTACGGTTCTTAGAGTCAACATATGAAGGTGGATAGATTGTATATAATCCCCAACAAGATTACTAACCCAAGTCAGGGGCTATCTTTGGTTGACGTCATATGAGTCCTTGAGTGTGACCAAAAATGATGCTTATGGTCGAGAAATAAAAAGGGTCAAATTTGTGGCTAAGGGTCAAAGATGGTGGCTATGATGCGATGGCTTAATGATGTAGTTTCAAGCATGATATCTAGAAACAGGGTCTTAGACTGGCAAAACCATTATCAAATTCTTTAGCAAGTCAAAAGCACTCAAATTGCCTCAAACGATTAATGTTAATTGTGGTCGAACCTCGAGAAGAGGCTTCCTACGTTCCCTTACGAATCAGACCACCTAGTTCTGATGGATTGGCACCATGGCCTCGGAGAGGCTTGTTGTTGTAATTGAGCTGTGTTGAGTGTGAAAAGTCTGACGATCATGAATTAACCCAGTGTCCGCAAGGGGCTTTTAACTCTTGCTTTATTGATCTGGGCTTTGAGCTTTGATTCATTGTGACTTGGTATAACTGGCATAACTTTGATTTTTTGCCTTTTTTTTTTTCTTTTTTTGCCCAATTTACTTTTTCTTTCTTCTTTTCACTGTGTCTTCCTCTACCGCCACGGTTGGTCCAAAAGGTGGTAGATGTGTGGGTGATTAAAGGAAGATATGCCTACAAATAGATGTGCTCAAAGTTTCAAGGATTTTATTGATGACAAAGGAAATCTGGAAGGAAGCATTTTGGAGCTGTGAAAAAGCCTTATCTTGGCATTGTTCAATTTCTCAATAGTTTAAATCAGATAGATATAAACCAATTGTGCCATATGAGTTTGGAACTGCATAGAATTAGAAATACATATTCCAAAACAATGAATCATTGAAAGACCACGGTTATGATGGAAGAGACTACATAGACTCAAGGACAGAATGAAGGATCATATAGCTGACTTGACTCTATAACTCATCTAAAGATGCCGCGCAAACGAGGACCCGACGCGTTGGGGTGACTCGTTGCAGTTTGAGGGTAGGTTGTTTGATGATTTTCCAGTTGCCAAAGAGTATAGATTTAGCTTTTTGGCATGGAGGATGTCAAGAGAATGACCTTGTGGAGGTATGTATTGTTTGACTTATCTTGCCTCTTCTAAGGCCCCAGAGACAATGTTCGGGTCTTTGCTATCTGCTGAAAATCAAAAATACACTTAACCAGAAACATAAAAGGATTGGATCTACTGAAAAACTTTAAGAACAAACCTAACTCAGTCTTACGTTTCTACTTTAAGAACTGAATACTCGAAATTATACTTGAATGGTCTAGACTAAATCTGAATAATGGTGCTAGACTCGAGAAAATTCAAACCTAAGCATGCCTATTTCTGATTAAGGACCTCTTAGACCTACGAGTCACTTGAAAAGAAATGGTCTGCCCCGGGCCTTGAATAAAGCTTCCTAAGGACGCTTATGATCGAACCTAGTTTTCATTTAAGGTTCTTAGATTGATAAGTTGAACGAACTAATTCAAAATTTAAGCTCTTGTTTGAACATGAATTGAACTTCATATCTAGGCAAGTAAGATTCCAAGGCTCGAATCTAACGTCAGATTAAGATTCTGGATTGATTCGAACCAAGTCACGATTCTGCGAGCTAATGAGTTGAAATTGATTTGAAAGGTCTAATGGATCCTCAAATTCTGTCTTGAACCATAATTAAGACTGACTAGTGTGGTTAAGAATTTGACGAAATGAAGATGTCACACGTTAAACAACACATATGAAACACAAAATCCAATTATTCACTAAAGGCAGCATCTAAGATGAACTATAGTCGCATTTTTAATTATATGTACCATCCTGAAGTAGTAGAGCTCGGGTCCAATTGCACCACCACAACATGGTTGTATGGCGGAGATATCCCTTTATATGCACGCATCTAGTAACTACGGGCATACGCGCGTGGGATGCGGATAGGACTTACTTAGCCATTGTAATCCATTAACTCACATGCAACCAAAAGAAAATCCCCCTCTTATAGGTGATCTCGAGCATAGAATCACCCCATATTTGAAGACCAAGGTTGTCGCTAAACATACCCTAGTCGAAGTCACAAGCAAAATCAGATTAATTATTGACATATAAACTACGGAGACATTTAAATCTGTTCCACTCACCAAATGGTGATTTCATCCCCAGTGAAGGTCGCCAAAAACTGTCAGAGCTTTCGCCGCCGCCTTAGGGGGCGTTACCTCAGTCTTCAGTCATGGAGTTTTGACCATGGAATCCGCATGTGAATGCGTTTGTGTTGCGAATTGAGGGATCGGCACCGTGTTCCTATATAGTTATTCAACGGACGCGCCGATACATTAGTTGCCCAGAATAGTGGCCCCACAAATAGGCCATAACCAAGTGTGTGCGGGACATGTACGTAGTTAATCGAGTAACCCAATCCGCCCGCATGTGCAGGCCCCCTCTACCTTCTCATTCTGTAGTTCCATAATCATAACATGATCAAAAAAACTAGCGATATGACTTTTGAAAGCCAACACTACCTAGGATGGTTGCATATTGACAACAAAGACTTCTACAATGACAAGCATCAGTTTGATTGTTCAGCAATTATTAATAATGTCTAGGAAAACCCTCGTCCATATTATCTACATTTAGTGACAAGCAATTGAATTCCGGTCTTGTTTAAACAATAATTATACAAGGTGATACAAATTAATATATAATATAATACAAAACGAAAATGAAAAAACCAAAGGTAGTAAAAGCATAATAAGTTAAACATTGTGGTCTTTCTCACTTCGACTGCCATAATAATCAAAGGTAAAATAAAATCAAGAGGAATCGTCCTTCATTGAATTACTTAAATTAGACATTAAACAGAACGCGTGTAGTATGACAAATAACATGATAATAATGAATTGTGACAAGATTATGATAATAATAATAAGCTTAATAAAACGATTAAAACCATGATGACAATCCACTATTTACATAATCAATTAGAACAAAGTTGATTCTACATTGTTTTAATTGAATTAAGGACTCTATAAATGGTTAATCAAATTAAGAGAGACAAAAGATATTAAAAAAAAGAGTGAAAAATAGTTTTTGTGATAATCTCATATTAACGATACCTTTTTTCGCTTGATTGAACGAAACAGAACGGATGCTAGAAACTCATTAAGATTCACGAATGTGTTTAGAGTGTTGAAGATGAGATGGTGAAATACGTAAGTATGAGACAGACGAGAACAGAAAGAAGTGTCTTGTAAAACCGTGTCGAAAGTCTGTGTTTTAGTGGCGAATGACCAAGCATATATAGCCTTGAGGCAAGATGGAAGGATACGCTAGGAGCGTATATACGCTTCTATGATGAGCGTCATATACCTCATGTGGAGCGTATATACGCTGCTCTCGGCGTATTATATGCTCCTCAAAGCTAGCGAACTCTCACCAACAGATCCTCAAATACCTCGCTATATACGCTGCCGTAAGAGCGTATTACGCAGCTTTCGTAGTATTAAGTTTCAAATAACATCTTTTTGAAATATTTCAATTCGGAAAATAAATATCTTGACCATATGTGCCGATTTCTAAGACTTACTAGAATTATTCTAGACGCTCTTCCTTTTCTGCAGATAAGTGACTTTCTAAGTATACATCACAGCGTATTTTCAATTTATTCATGTATTTTGGTATTTCTCGATTTAACATTGCAAAATTCATATAAAATCAATAGAGAAACAGAAAAACAATTTTAAAAATATCCGTCGGATCAGAAAAAGTGCGAAACATGATGAAAAACAAATAAGCATGAGATTCAACCAGCGTAACTGTTTGAAAACCTTGTGAGGACATTATCGTAGAAAACCTGAAAGAAAGATCAGTCTTTGATTGCCTGATATTACCGTTTGATCTCAATAGTTCAGGTACGACCTCACGATTTCCAACTTGTGAGTTCAAAGATCTTTTCTGAGTCTAAACTAATCCGAGTACGCTTTTGGGAGTATTTTGCATCACTTTCATTACTCATTGGGAGACACATTAGTTGTCTACAGATACATAAATTATAATCATTTAAATGAAATACAACTCCATAGGGTTAATACACGCATCGCTGGCACATAAAAAACTAGTCTACTTAATCTAACTAAAGCAATCCGCACTATTTCACTTTCCTTCCAAAGAATTCTAGTTATAATCTAAATTTATATTAATGTATTTGAAAACAAAATACTTTATTTTTAAGGGTTAAAAAATTATTGTATGTAAAAATACTACTGTGTTATATACTATATTATTACAAAGTATTTTAAATCGACATTGCTCGAATATTATCTAAAATAAGTGGGATGGAGGGAAAATATTAATTGGTGGGATTGCTTGTATATCTATATTATATAATCCAAGGACTATGGGTCCCCCCTAGAATAACATAATGCTCCTTTAATGAATTCAATATTAGTGTTAATTTTTAAAATAGTGAAGGGCAAAAAAACATTCCAAAGACAATTTTTAAGTAAAGACATAAATAAATCAACTGAAAAATTTAGTACATTAATTTGAACAAAAAATTTAGCATGATTATTTCCAAGTCAATCAAATATATTTGAAATTAATTATGTATTTTGGGATTATATTACCCTAGGTTGAAAAAATTTTTGGAAAAAAAATACCTAGTCAATTTATTTAATTAAACAACCTAGTTTGCATTTTTTTTTTTTTTACAATCGTACCAACCTTAGATTTCTGTCAACATTCTAACATAAAGGTAAAAATATGGGCCCCACGTTGCAATTTCCCTTTCGCTTCCTTTCCCATACCAGACTTCCTCCATTCCACCCCATCCACCAACACTTCCACCACAACCACCCTCATCTACCAGCCACCCGCCTACCCATCCTCCCTACCACCAAAAATCATAATTAACCAAAATAAACGCCACTACCAAATAACCAACCCAATAAAAACGAAAAAAATTATACAAAAAAACAATAATCAAATAAAAATAATCTAAAATTAAACAAAAAAATCAAAAATTAACAAAAAAAAACCATAATCAAACCAAAAAAATCAAAAATTAACCAAAAACTAAAATAACCCCAAAATCGAAAAACTAACCCTAAAATCGAATAATGAAACCCTAAAAATAAACGAAAATTATTCCCAAAAAAATGAAATAAACCAAAAAAATTGAAAATTAAACAAAAAGAATCAAAAAATTAACAAAGAAAACGAAAAATCATTAAAAATCAAGTTAGAGCTAGTAGCCAATTATCAATCGAAAATTACATCTCTTACTATTAGCAACATTCCTTTTCCTTGCTAGAAGACAAGACCCAAAACACAACTAAGCAAAAGACAGAAATGTATTAGTATGTGCTCTGCTGATTGAGATGATGGATGATGATTGATGATATGATGTGAGATGATGTGATGAGATGATATGATGATATGATGAGGGATGATATGTGTGGCGAAGACCTCGAAGGTTAGAGTGGAGAAAGTGATATAATGTGAGGAGAACTTGAGAATTGTGATATGTGTTGTTGGTCAAATCGATGAGGCAAATTGGAGGAGAGATCAAAGGGATGTCGGAGGAGACATGGAAGAGAGAGAGAAGGAAGAAGAAACAAGGACGCAGCGAAGGAGACAGGGGATATGATGGAGAGCAAGGAAGAAAGGAAAGGAGGAAAAAAAAGGAGGGGTATAAAATGGCATTACAACACGAACTAGTGTTAGTTTGATGGAAATGCTACGGGTACGATGTCAAAAGAAATTCGAAGCTAGGATTAATTAAAATAATCTAAAAGCTTAGGTTATTTAATTTTCAATATTTTTTCAAAAACCTAGATATTATCCCCCAAAATCTCTTAATTTATCAAATTACAAATAAACGACCAAATATAGTGCTATATTAACATTATTTCTTAAAGTTGCAAAAGTAAAAATTGTTATCTTATATATCATAATCAATCAAGCATAACTAATGAACCTAACATTGATTATATAATTGACATTTAAATGTCAATCACTATATAAATTCTATACACAATGATGAATCTAACACTAATACAATTGTAACATCTACTAATATAAACCACACTTCTCCCCCAATTCGAAAACACTCAAGTACACAAATGCTTTAATTTTTCACTATAGATAGTTCTAAGAGTAAGTAGATATTAATCTTAATATTTTCTACGTATATTACTCCCTTTAATCTACATTTCATTTAGATTTCAAATTTTGTCTCATTGAATCTTTTTATACTAAATTTTCATTTTGTGGATGATCAAGTATATTTTGTTAACTAACTTTTTGCGACCATCATAATAAAATTCATATGGTATAAAATAAATGTTTCAGGCATTTAATTTGGATGAAGTAATATATCACTTAATCAAAAAATTTCAAAATTATTTTGATCTATATTATGATATTAACAATGAATATCATTTGACACAAAACATGGTAATCATATATTATCGTCGATCACCTCTCAAAATGCTATAGTGGGAAATATACGATGCACGCACTCGCTCAAATATCTAGGTATATATTAGATTAGATTAGATTAGATTAGAGAAGAATGGAAATGATGTGCAACACGTAAAGCCATGGTCATAATTGTGATTGTTAGGAAGATTTTACGCATACCTAATCCCATAAGTGCAACGAAGTAATATTTTTTCTCTCTATTATTTTAAGTAATTTTTGCCATTATGTTTACAAGGAGTAATATTAGCGGGAATACTATAAAGTTCCAGTTTGTACTGAATAAAAGTCCATATTTCAATCGACTTTCTTTTTTACCCTCTCTATTCTCCTAAACCCATAATTTCAATCACCACCCATTCACCACCAAAACCACCAAAAACATGGACCTAACCCTAACCACCACCGGAAAGCGAAGGAGTCGTGGTGAAGCCGCAAACCGCAATTCATCGAAAGCAACGCCCGACCATCTGACGGACGGAGGAGTTTGAAGTGGACCCCACCCGCCGACGGCCGCAGAGCACACCACCGAGTACGTAATTTTTTTTTTTTAATACTTGACGCCTTGTATAGGGTCTTACACTTGTTGGGCGCCTGCCTAGGCGTCCAAGCCATGGTCGAACACCAGCTCAGTACGAACCGATGGCGGACCCTTGTAGGTAAAGCGCCCAACCACGGGTACGGTGCCTTACAACGGCGTTGGTTGTTTCAACCCGACGTCCACCATCTTTTTTTAAAAAAATAAATTATGAAGTATTATTATTTTGTTAATTAAATCTGATATTAATTCTATAAATTTCTATGCTTAATTCATTGATTTTTTTGTTTCATGCTAATTCATTTATTTATTTTAAGTTGCATTTTGTATCGTATTTATTATTTATTTAATGCATTTTGTATTTTATTTATTAATTTGCAAGCTTTAATTTATTCTATTTAATTTGCATGCTAATCATGTTGTGTAAATACGTATTTCTTTTTAGAAATTTTGAGTCATGCTTTAAATAATTTTTTTTAGCAAATCATTTTATATCTATGTTATCTGGTTTTATACATTTTCTAACATAAACATGTGATTAATGAAATTATATTTTAGATAATACCTTAGTTATTAAATCTATTATGATTAATTATCTACGTTTTAATTGAACTTATGAATAATCTATGAATAATGAAGTTATATGATAAACTTTATGAAATTATAATGATAATTTTTATTATAATTACCAATTGTTGGTTAATTGTATTACCATATTATTAATATTTAATTGTAAATTTGGTTAATAAATTGAATTAATTAGATGAAATATAACTAGATTTATATATTAATAGATCTAAGTTTTAATGTTTACAAATTGAAGAATAGCCAGTCTTTTTATCTAAACGTGTTTTTTTATTAATTCAACTCCTCGTTCACGGTGTTGCTGTGGGAAAGATTTTTTATGCGTGCAGTCAACCCGTGAAGATGACTCGTGTGTCCTACGGCTTTATCGCGTTCGCGTGCATATCTGCATCCGTAACGAGGACAGCCCGTCATGAGTGCACGAAAGTTGCATGATGTCCAGTCACGACAGTGGTCAAGGCCTCCAGTGCAATCAGGTGTTCACGTAGATGACGCCCGACCATTCTGATATGATCGGTGAGGACGACGTTGTGATGCCTTCGAAACTGAAATTGTTGCCAGCTTGAGACGATACCGATGTGTCGCATGCAGGTGATTTCTCAGGTCTGAAAAGGCGCCGCCATTTTTGCTGGGAAGGCAACTCCGAACCACAGCTCGTAAAGCTTGCAAGGTGCGTAAGGGTAATATGCGTTTCACTAGCGGTCCGGTTCGCCGGTGGTCACTAATGCATCAGTTTGATTCATTCATCGCGTTCATGTCGCTCGAATTGGTATTAATGGCATCATCCAAATGGTTAAGGTGTCAAACTGGACACACTGGTACGAGGCTGAAAGAAGAATTGAGCGAATTGAGTCGTTCACCATCGCCAGCAGTCTTATTCGTGAGTCTGGCTTGCAATTTCCCTTTGGTCTTGATGATCTCGACTTGTCCGCTCATAACGCTTCTTTGAGAGATGCATCTGAAGATGGCAGAGGACAGCTTGTCCACCTTACCTGTCGTTGTGATTGACTATTTTATGCTTTCCTGTTATGTTGTCTATACAATCCGTGCCGCTTCACACTCGCATCAATGTTCTCCCTGTGACGAAATTGTGGCTTCGAAGCATCAACCGCAGTGCGAATCTTCTACTTCTGCCCAGCCTTTCTTAACACGACTAGTCTGCCTGTAAAGATATGACGAACACTCAGTCGTTGTAAAGCCTATTCTTGACCACTGTTGTAAGTGACCGACGAGATACCCAGTGGCTGCCATTGTTCTCTTATAGTTGGTGCTTCCCTAATTCACTGATAAGAGTCGTAGGATGCAGAAACATGATTTCATCTTCGCAATCAATTGGCTACTCATCAGGTGTTTCATGGGATCGGCCAGCTCTAGCCTACTTATGTACCGTCATTGGCAGTCTATGTGCTGAACATCTTCAGATAGCGTTTCTACTTATAATGACGCCTGTACTCTATCGACGTAAGGAAGTAGAAATTTGTGGTACCAAAATCAACAAAAACAATTCTTAAAATTTTCAAAAACAACAAATCAAATTAAAAAACAACAAAAAATCTTAAAAAAAGACAAAAATAATGTAAAGAAACAACAAATAGTTTGTGATTGTGATCTAACGACCAGGGACCATTTTTCGACCATCAAGTCCTGATGTACAACCCGTTCAAACGGCTACTACGCGACCATGGAAGTCTTAACCGGATGTATCTGTGTACCCGAGACCTTCTGTGCACCTCGAGATTTCACGTCGCATGGTCATGTATCTGATTCCCGAATCGCAAGTTGCATAACTGACCGATAATCAAACGAGAGTATCACCTCCACTACACCTATCACTAGCTCAACCTCATCCACTAAACTCCACTAAAGACTGTGAATCTTGTTCGGCCCTTCTGCAAATCTGTATGTCAACTCCATCCCCAATAATCATCGTCTCTAGAAGCGTCGATCTCACCCGAAGACACACCTCATCCTCATCCAAGACATCAAACTAGAACAAGCACAGGTTCTATGCTGAGTTTTGCATCACACACATCCACTTCTTCACATTAATTCCATTTCGCTAGCTTGACAATCTCTTCGCATAGTTCATACAAGGTTCGACACCTTACCTTGTAATACACAAAAGTAAGAAAATCCGTCAAATCCAATATCATGCTGCGCTCAAAGCTCAAGAGAGTTCTTAGTCTGCGATATTTGACCTCAATTCTGGCGTGCATCTGCTCGAACCAATGTTGTCTTGCGGCAGAAGTGAATGAGCTCTGGTATTCCAGTTTTTTGTACTGTAGAGTGTTGATCTTCGGGTGATTTTTTTACTTGTTTTTTTGTTTTTGTTGTTCGGCATTTGCTCGGGTTCCCGAAGTATATGTACAACCGGTCGTCCACGCTGCACAACTTTTTCTTTATGCTGCAGCCTAAGTTCTGTCATCGATGATGGTTGCGTACCCCCCAATCTTCGAATGACCCGCCTCAAGAGTCAGTAATGTCTTCCCTAAGTTCCCTGGGGTAGCCAACCGCTCAATCCACTATACTCTAGGATTGTAATATTACTATGTTATATACCATCTTAGTCTCAAAAATATTAAGCAAATTTAGTAGTATATGTCAAGTAGAAGGTGTGTTCGATCCCCAACATGGATAATTATTAACTATATATGTACTCAAAATTCAAAAACTAGAGTTATATCTATATACAAACAGGGATATATACACTATTTCACATATATCTTTACGATTATGGGGGTTACGAATATTGTGATTAATACATGTATGAAATCTCTCCTAATAACTATATTTATGAACGACATATCATCAATTAACTTTAACTCCCATACTTTAGTAGATTCTATTCACTTATGATGGTATTATTATATTAACCTTGAAACTTAGGCTCACATATGACTTATAGTATCAACTGTAGAGACTAAAAATTACAAACGACTTCCTACTTTCCCTGTAGTTAATTTCAATTGAACAAGTCTATACGATCTTTAAAACCGAAATTAATTTAACACAAATATGATCGCAACTTGTATAAGTAGAATTGAAAGCGATAGTTATCTAGTAGAGAACTTCGATTTAATCCAACTATTTCTAATCTACATAATATGACTTAATAACTTAATTATATTGATTCTTACTTTCAACTGTATAATACTAACCTGCGATAATATCGCTGAGAGCTCGTAATATAAATTAGGACTACTTCATATACGATTTTACACAAGCCAATAGTCCGAATATTAGCAATATTTTAACCAATCATACACACACTAATAATATGCATAATTCATTAATTTAAATCATAAATCGCAACAAGGCATAATAATTACTCAATCGGCATTATAATTTCAATTAGATGAATAATACCCTAAAATTCAAGAATATCATTGTGAATTAACTATTCAATCTAATAAATACATAGAGTTCGATTGAAAAGGAACATAATGTCGTGGAGAACCAATAAGTAAAGAAGAATATTTGTTTTATAATTGTTCTGCCAAAATGTCGTGACGAATCGTCGCTTTCTACCACCCTATATCTCGTCCTCTACATTGTTGTTTCGACCTTGGTATTCGAACTAAATCTGTGCCTTCCAAGGCTATGTTCTTCCATCTCCTATATCGGTATCGTGCAACTTACGAACTCATATCAATGGTTCGACTCAACTGACAATCTGTAATTTTGTAAATGGCTGGTTTTGGGTGTAGATAAAATTGATCAAATAATTTACCCGTTCCGATATACCAGAACTGATATTGCAAGATTGTCTCGTCAATAACCGAGATAATCATAACTGGTGTTTTGGTTCTCTTCACGCATTTTCTATTATCCCTTTATATGTCTTGTTATTGTTTGTTTTCTTTTTCCTTGACAACTTTCTTGTCCTTTCTTCTTCTTTTTTGCTGAAGTCTCACGGTACAATACCATAATTCCATGGCTCCCCTATTTTCACTTTCATAACTAGGCCCAATACTTTTTTGCATTCTAAATTTCTAACAAAAAAACTACAACACATTAATATTTAAGTATCAATTTTTAAAAAATTACTATAAATAAAATATAGATAAAAATAAAAATAATAACAATTTAAAAAATAATAAGATACGATATAAGACTATATTAGTTTAGCGGTGAGTAAAAATTCGGAGTATTATTTCCCTTTCAGTCGGCTTCGTTCCTCGTACTCCTCCGTCATGTGCAGATGATTAAACTTAGACCATACATCTCTTCACCCAAATTTGTGCTCATTCCAGTTGTCCTCGTTTCTTCCAGAACCCAACCTCAACATCACGATTTATTATTCTATGTGCAAAAGTCAACGTGAGTTCCGAAATCGGAAATTATCTCACGGATAGGTAACAAAGCAAGCTCTCGATCCGTCACAATTGCATTCAGTTACATGAGTCCCAATCAAGTGGCAAGATCTCGAGAACCACTGAAATCAATTCAATTTAAAAATTAATGTCTATCATTATTTCGTAATAAGGTCTCCGTATCTAAAAATAAGTTATTACCTGTAACGCCTCTGCTCGTCGTTCAAACAGCCCAACCGAGTCAAAAAATTCTGTTTGTCGGATTCACTCCTAACCGCTCACTAGAGTATACTTGTACCTGTTAGTCTTTACTTTGATCCATGAGTATCACAGGGATTTTGCGAAAGGATGTTTCACGGAATACCATGAGCCACATTAATAGTACGGAGTAACACAACCAGCCTAGGTGAGCAAAGTCCGGTCGAACCTGAAACGGAGTCGGATTCGGACCGCACCAGACCCGACCGCCGATTCCGTCCAGGTCCAGTCCAAAAAATTAAGAGGAAGCCTGGTCTTCCGCGTCCTGTCCAAGACCGGCGTTTCAGGTCCGACCGTGACCTGAATATATATATATATATATAATATATATAGTATACTATAATATATTATATATATTATATATTATATATATAATATAATTAAATATAGTATATACGGTATATATCTGTTATGATATATATATATTGATAAGGATAATATATATATTATATATATATATAAGAGCCAAAAAAAAACAGTCCAACAGTCCAGAACTGACGGTCCGTCCAGGTCGCCATTGTCCGACCGGAGAGAAATCATGTCCGGTCCAGGTCCAAATTTTTGGAGATCCGTCCGCCTGTCCAATAACGTGTCCCGGTCCGGTGCCGCGTGGCGACCGTGCTCAGCGCCTACCAGTCTCATCAGAATCAAGCTCAGAACATTACTTATGAGCTTTGGGCTAGTGCGATAACCGTTATTTGAGCAGTGATTTGACCCATGCTCTCTTCCCTTCAACCAATCTCCTGCATGTTTTATTTGCCTCTTGTAGGGTTAACTCGGAAAGTTGAGTCTTAATATATCTCAGAATTGAAGCAGTCCACTTGCCGTATCGGCTCATTATCCTACTATCATTTTACGCGGGGGAGTCATGACGCCGAGCTGTCGGTGACCCCTCCGCACCTTACACCATGCAAACCAGTTGCTTGCCTGACGATCTATCATTCTGACCAACCACCACCTCACCCCGCGAAGATCTTTTAGTTTAAAGGTACATCCAACACCCTTTCTTTTATGCTACGCTGAGCTACGTCTCCATATTCTCGGTGGTCTCGCTTCCAGACGTGGGTTCTACATACGAAGAAAGATATTCAACCCCTCCCTTACGTGTTTGCACAGTCGTCAATCATCTCAGAGAATAAGCCTAACAATATCCATGTTTTTAACCCTAATCACATGTTTCATCACTGGAACTAAACATCAGTGTTCCGATTCGAGGTGAAATTTCAGTTGCTAATCCGCTGCCCCGACATCGCGTTGTTAGGAGACTACATACAATAAAAATCCGGCGAAAATTATTAGAATTAATTATAAGTTAATTACTAAATTAGAAAAATATATAAAACCGCCAAAAATTTGCAATTTCAAAATAAATTTGACTTTCATGTTTGTTGGCACGCGCTCACCAAAACCACCCGAACCATGCTGCGCCCTGCTGAGCGCAGAACCATGGTTCTGTTTGGTGTTTTGGTGATGGCGTCCATACCATTTCAT
Organism: Bassia scoparia; assembly: GCA_008642245.1. Lineage (NCBI taxonomy): Eukaryota > Viridiplantae > Streptophyta > Magnoliopsida > Caryophyllales > Amaranthaceae > Bassia > Bassia scoparia. The sequence goes on along the minus strand of SNQN01005167.1, from coordinate 29,163 downwards.
TGCTCAAGTCACTAAGGACTTCAATGAGCTTACCTCCATTTCTCTGTCGATTCTTTCCTACTTGCCGTACTACTTCCATTGTCCTGTTGAATTTCCGACAACTTTACTCGATGTGTTCAGTTGAAATTCTGTACGGTCATTAACCTACAACGTCGGAAATGGCAATTGGATGGTGGTCCATATGCTTGTTAGGAGAATTCGGGTGGAGATTTAGAGATGTTAGTTGAGGTATAGTATGGTAGTTCAAATATGGACTTAGATTTCTAATATAAATATTATTTGTGTTTAGCAATTCATGAGAATATTTATTTTGTGATTGATTTGAACAAATCGTATACACACTATAACGGTCAAAAATATTGCGATATATATTACAGAATTGATCTATGTATTTAAAAAAAATTTCCATATTTTGAGTCGAAGAACTGAAGGAGAGAGGAAGAGGAATTTCCAAAATCCTAACATTAAATGATTGATGATTATCATTGATTGTTATGCACCATTCATTTTTACGCACTTTAACATCCCCATTTGTTGGAGAAGAAGCAACCCTTCCTCAAAAGAAATAAGCAGTGCATCAAGTTCAAGTATCCTGCTTCAATTCATCCAACTATTGTAGCAATGTCGCAAAACCCTGGTTTGTCTCCTCTACTATCTACTGCTTCTTCTTTTATGTTCTTCAGATTCTTGTWTATTCTTCTCTTACTTGAWATTAGACAATTAGTGTTTACATTTGTTATTGATTTGTATTGTGAGTTATTGTTGTGCTTTGGAATTGCTGTGGAAGAATGATTGTTAATAGCTAAAAAGTAAAGCCTATAATTGGGAATTTGGGTACACGTTTATGTAATTAGCTTGGATTAATTTGTTACCATGAATAATTTRATTGGATATTTAGATATGTAGTTCSTTTTCATCGACATTATGTTGACTCTCATTGGGTCTGATCCGATCACATTCTTAMAGTCAATCAGCAACAGAAAGTTGTTGTACCCAACAATCACGGCGAGAAGCTGGTTGGGGTGCTGCATGATACAGGATCCAAAGAAGTTGTGATAGTCTGTCACGGGTTCACAGGCTGTAAGGTRAGTAGAACATGATGTATAAGCTAATTAAATTGATGTTTCAATGCAATGTAATATGATCATGTAGCTGTCATATATTGATGTCAAATCAGTTCCTATTGTAATTGTTTTCAGGATCACAAACTCATGATAAACATCAGTGGTGCATTGGAGAAGGAAGGCATCAGTGCCTATCGGTTTGATTTTTCTGGAAATGGGTATGTGGTGATTGTTATCCTTGCGACATTAACTTAAAATATATTGTATCTTGAACTTGGTTTATTTTGTTTGCACGAGATGTGTGGAATTTAGCATATACACATCCCAAGCACTTGTAATGGATCAAGATGCAGCATTTGTCCATTCTATGGAATCACTATTAGTTTCAAAAAAGGGTGAGAAGGACGTGAATAATGCTTTTGAGAGAGGGTTTTAGCCATGAAGTAAAGGAATTTGGTTTTTGGGGATCTAGAGATCAAAAATCACTCTAATTTCTTTTAAGCTAGCAAGGAGAATTAGCTTATGAGCTATGTTACTTGGACTCGAATGAAGTGTCAAATTAGACACGGGTGTCCAAGAATCCGACTCGCCAATTTTCTTGAAAAAAAGTAGTGGCTTTAGTTAAATATCAAGTGTCCAAGTGTGTCCGACATGAGTCGTGTCGCCAATTTACACTGTATCACTTTTTGGTGCAATTTTCAATCTTGTGTGTTATCGTTATGCAGAGAAAGCGATGGCTCATTTGCCTATGGCAACTACATGAAAGAGGTAGAGGACTTATGTGCTATTGTTAAACATTTCAATGGGGCAAATCGTATTATCAGTGCAATTGTAGGGCATAGTAAAGGTTAGTTTTTCGATCTTAATCCATCTTATAACAGAAATTTTATCATAGAATTAGTTGAATAGCAATTGTAGATCTTCATTGAATTTATATTAATTTGTCTCCTTTCTTCTTTTTTTTCCTCCTGACATMTCCATTGTCTAGCATATTTTATAAGCAATTGTGAAAAGTCTGCTCCAGTAGAGGTTACAATACGCTACAACCATAATGTTACTGGATTTCCAATAAATACCTTCAGTTTGTGATACTTCCTTTGTTTTAAATTTAGATGCATCATTCGCAAAATCACAGGTCTGGAAAATACTCAGTCACATACTCACATGAAAGGAGACCCATGTAATAGGAGAGAAATATAGTGAATTTATTGCTAGAAAGGAAGTTATGCATCTAATATGAAAGATCCTGAAATGGAAAGAGATATATCTAAATTGAAATGTAAGAAATAATTAGTACCCAACTACCCATGCTGTAAGATATGGTACTCTTCAAAAACAAAACTGAAAAGGAATAATATCGTTCTAATTTGAGATCATTTAAACCTAAGAAAAKTGCTGGTTGACAAGAAGTGATAATATGTATGTGAATACTGCTTTACCATAGAGGAAATGAGTCAATGATGGGGATATTATATAAGGCTTGTTAACTTGTTTTTTGTATCTATGTTTAGTTTCATTTTGATACTTGTGAACCTAAGCAGCGAAGCATTTGYATGTAGGGGAGAGAGATTGTGAGTTTAGTGATGCTGATGTTCACAAGTGAGCTTTGTATATTATGTAAGATACATCATATKGTCTTTGATGGATTTTTGCGAAAAAATCAATCAATCATTCAATCAAATCCTTAGTCCCATAAGTGGGGTTCGYTACATGAACCACAACGATCATCTTGGTAGTCACCCGTAGATTTTTTTCCTCCAGCCTATATGATCGTTCTCCTTCATATTTTTTGACTCACACTAAGTCATTTTTGGTCTCCTTGTATCTTGTTWGAAATCTCCCTAATCCCCCTCCTTCACTCTTCGTACCGGTTCCAACCAAGTCATTTTCGATTTCTATCCACCTTGCCTGAAATCTCCTTGATCCCACTCTTCTATTCTTTGTACCGGTACTCCCTAGGTCTCCGTCTTACATGAACAAAATGCAAGCAATTTTCCCTTTGCTGGGAGTGCACCAACTTTTTTGCAGATAACTTCATTTCTGAACTTGTTTGGTAGAACTCCTACATTCATCTTAACATCCGCATCTCTATGACATTTACCTTTTTTAATGTGCTCCTTCTTTACTGAATTAATATTACTAGAAAGGTAGTTTAGGTATTGTATAATAATTTAGATACTAGAAACTAGAAGTTTCTAGAGGTAGTTTTATACTCCCTCCGTTTTTAATTAGATGTTCCCATACCAATTTGGCACGTGTTTAAGAGTTTATTGAGTTAGATAAAATACATGAAGTAAGTTAGGTAAAACAGGTATGAGTAATTAGTAAAAAGTAAATGTGTGAATGAAATTTTTTGGAAAAAAGTAATTTTTTGGTGAACTTTGATCGGGTAAAGTAATGAAAGTTGACTCAGAAAGTAGTGATTCATAGTTTAGAGAAATAAAGTAGGCTAAAAGTCTAAAAAAAAATTATTTTGACTTGATTTGGAACAACTAATTGAAAACATTCAAAAATGGAAGTGTAACAACTAAGAAAAACGGAGGCCAGTATAAAATAGGGGCTAAATAGTAAGATGCTTAGTATATTGAATATTGAATGTTTTGGAGTTGTAAACTCCATGGAGAGTTGTGACCTCAAGATCACTTAGGAGATTGAAACCTAAAGTTACTAATTTGAGGAGGAAATCAAGCTCTTAAAGCTTGTCACTATCTTAGTTTGTTAGTGTATGCAATTTCATATATCAAATTATTATATTTTCATCTTTTAGTTTTCATAACCATATTCAAAGGATCCACCAAAACATCCCATTAAAATCCTACTGAAAATTATATGATCGGTTCATCACACCATAAGGTGTCAGAGTCAAACAGTCCTCGGGATGCTAGAGGTGTATGTCTAGAGGTCAATGCAGATGGAATGAGAGTCCACTAATCTATTTCCACGCACAGGTTAAAGCAAACATGGATGAAATCACAACAAAAATTGTGTGAGACACAACAGTACACAAATTGACCAATAGCATGTTGCTCCGCTACTTGGGAGAGTAGCCTTGTCTTAAAGCTTCAAAGAGGTGAAAAATCAACAAGGTATTCAGCACAGATTTTATCAACTGACGATGTAGGTGACGTCCATTTGAAAGGAAGGAAGAAGAGAGTTATCAAAGCAGGATAACAGGTTTGGATATGGTGGAGGTTTAAGGAAATAGGGTGATTTCCAATGTATAAAAAGACATTCAAGGGTATTAAGTAGACTCCCCTAGTTGTTTGTTGAAAAGTTGACATTAGGAAAGCCTATGACTCTGTCACTTGATCTTTTTTAGAAGGGATGTTGAAAAGGCTTAACTTCCCTGCTAAGTTCATTGGTTGGATTTTCCAGGGTAAGAGGGGTTTGAGGTAAGGCGATCTTGTGTTTCCCCTACTTTTTGTCATTTGGATGGAATATCTTTCAAGGCTTCTTGTGCATGTTAGTAGGAAGGAAGGGTACAAATTCCACTTTAGATGCAAGCCACTCAAGCTGAATCATTTGGTCTTTGCTGATGAGCTTATGATCTTTTGTCATGGAGATCCTCATTCTATCATGCTCAATCTCAGAGCTCTTGCTATATTTGCTGATGCTTACCCTTTATAGCTGCAATATGGAGTCAAAATAAATTGCCAGGAAACTTTCTAAAGATGATTGTCAATTTCTTGTGGATAAGATTGTTTCTAGAATCAGATCTTGGGGTTCCAGAACTCTCTCTTCTTTTATGCTGGTAGAGCTCAATTGGTTCACGCTATTCTGCTTGATATGCATTGCTATAGGGCTAGCATGTTTATTCTCCCTCAAAAGGTATTAGAAGAGGTTAAAGAATCTACATGACTTTCTTATAGGATGGTTTGGCTTACTCTACTAAGCGAGCTTGAGCTTCTATTTCTTGGGACCTGGTGTGTAGAAAGAAAAAGCATGGAGGAATAGGGTTCAAGAATAGCCTGCTTTGGAACCAAGCTCTCTTGGGCAAATATGTTTGGGATTTAGCCACTAAGGCTAATAACCTATGGGTAAGGTGGATTAGTGCAGTGTATTTAAAGAACAAGAGTTGGAAGGATTATGTGGTCTCTAGCTCAGCCAGTTGGTACTGGAGACAAATCTGCAAAGTTAGAGATATTTTCAAGCATGGCTATGTAGGGAATTCTTGGCATTCTCATCAAAAGTACACTACAGGTGAAGGCTATCAATGGCTTTCCCCTACTATTCGTGATGTTGGTTGGGATAAGTGGGTTTGGAATAGGCTCAATATCCCTATGTGTAGTTTTATTTGCTGGTTAATAATAGACTCAAGACTAAGGACAGACTCTTAAAATTGGACTCCTAGTTGATAATCTATGTCCCTTGTGTCAGTTGCAAAATGAGACTTTGGCTCATTTATTCTTTCAATGTCCATATTCACTAGTTGTTGGGGGAGACTGTAAGCATTGCAAGTGATTTTGGCTCAATCCAAAAATGTAGCAATTGGTTGCAGAGAGTTCCTGGTTCTAAATTCAGGAAACAGGTTGTTTGGTGTTATGTTTCTACTCTCCTCTATTCTATATGGCAGCAAAGGAATTCAGCCCTTTGGAATCATGTGATCCTCACTCCTGATAAACTGCTCCACAACATTAGGCAGTTAGTTTTTGCTAGAATAAGTTCCATTATGCCCGTAAAAACATGGATACAGGATAGGACTTGGTTTCATAGTTTTTTAGCTTAGTTTTTTGCTCTGCCTACCGGTGGATTGCTGTTCTTGTAGTTCTGAGTGGCTTGTACTAACAAATGCAGCAAATGATTGTTGATCCTTTAGGAACTCTTCCTAGAAGGTGGCCTAACAGATTGAAATGATGCTTTTTGCTTTTCTTATGTTTTGATTGGTTGTCTGTTTCTCCTGGATGTTTTCCAGCTTTTGTACCCTGTTTTCTTCTCATTACTAAAATTTCTTACTTTTTCTCAAAAAGACATGGCGCACCAAGGCGATAGGATTTCCTAGAGCCTAGGCGCACCTCAGTGTGCCTCAATACGCCTCGTTGAAGTGAGGCGCATCTAAGAAGTCATGGGAAAAATCAGGGAAAAAAAAAGTGCGACTCAGTGCACCTAGCCTCAAATGCCTCGCCTATGGCAAACTATGCGCTTTCCCCTTATTTCCTAGCACCTTAGGCGCCTTTTCAACAGTGGTGTTTTTAACGCACCACTTAAGCAAAGAGAGGGAGAAGGATATTGATATTCACCAGAAGTTTGGAGAAAGTAGTGAACTGACATCTCGCCATTAAAGTTGGAATGTGGGCCTGGCTATTACGGCCTTAAATTGACAAGATTATGCTAGTGTGAAGTGCGAAACCTGATGCTTTATAATGGTGGCAATTCTATCGTCAGTAATAGTGACCCTTGTAGAGGGGCATCTACTAATCCTGGCTTAAACAATGAAATTGGATTCATGACAGGAGATTGCGAGGTTCGTTAGGTGAATGGGGAAATTTTGTTGAAAATCGCTCGAGAATTGGTGCTCCGGTGGGTGGCGCAACTGTTTTGACTGGCGAAGGCGTTGATGATATTTAGTGCGAAATTACAAAGAAAAAGCAAAAAAAGAGAAGAAGCTAGAAGTTAAGAGTAATAAGGGCATTTATGTAAATGGCCTTAAAAAGGAGTCACCTAAGGCAGTAAAAGCAAAAGGTGGAGACCACGTGATTTCATGTTTGAATCACAGCTCCAAACAAATGTCATTAGGATTGCTAAGGTCATTCAACAAGATTCCCTCGCTAAAAGGGAGTTCATAAATGTACTTGTGGGCCTCTTCAAACTAAGCCCATATGCCTAATTTCTCTTACCCAGTAACTCTATCCAGTTTACACATGGTATCAGTGACAAACATTCGTTTCCATAGAGTAGCACTAGTCTTATAGTCTCATAGTTGAGAGTGAGGGGTAGCTCAAGTGGTTAAAGCTTCTCTCCCGCTCCTAGGAGATTCAAGGATCGTTTATCATCCCTGCCGCCCTTGTAGCTCTCTTAGCACCCAAACAAAATAAAATAATAGTCTCATGGAATATCCTCTTCAACTTTAAGGGATGCTTCGATCACACATCATTTTTGTGGCCTCTCTCCATTTAAGCCGCCCCAACTTAATCATGTGAGCCAATCTTTGTCAATATCGTCATTTTTTTAAATGATTGACCCAAGATATTTAAAACACTCACTCATGACCAGATCTTTTCCGTTTAACCTTACCACAACATCATTTTCCCCTGTGTGCCTCAAAACGGAATTCAAAAAACTCGGTCTTACTCCGACTTAACTTAAACCCTCTAGATTCCAACTTTTGCCTCCATTGCTCTAAGATGACATTAACTCTTGTTTCAGCTTGATCCGCCAATGAAATATCATCCACAAACAACATGCTCCACGACACCTAATCTTGGATTGGCCACACTTATCACTCTACCGTCGCTTTCTAATCTCTCCATTTCTTCTTCTTAGTACTAATGGTTTTTGCATAAAAGATATTACGAAACAAAAGTTATTGTATACGAAACAAAAGTTATTGTATGCATCAGATGTACAATAAATTTATTGTGCATGAATATACAGTGACCCTTTACATCAATATAGTGACCCATTATTCAGTTTACCTCAATATAGTGATAGGTCACTATATTGATCAAAAGGGTTACTATATTGRCTAAAAGGGTCAATCTAATATGATGCACAATAAATTTATTGTGCACCCGATACACCTAAGACTTTGCCATTAAGAAAATGTTTGTTATGATTTGTGATTTTTTAAACCTCCATATTTTAGCAGAAGTGTTTTATTAAGTTGTTTTTTAGGTATTGGATTTAGCAATCGTTATTCGGTTAATATCAACTTTTGATGGGTAACACCATAACAATACGTGCCCTTAGAATATATATTCCATTATTGTAAAATCAGATAATGGTTCCTAATTTGTCAATCACTCAATTGAATATCATAATTGGTTCATAAGTTAGACGGGTAGGTTGTGTGTTGTTTGATTGGATTTTTTTTTTTTTTTTTAAATTTTCTTTTTAGGAGTTCCAGAAACTTATTTAGCTCTGATTACATTATGTTTCCTAAATCTTGGCTTCAAAGCATATATCACTGATTCATTATATCGTTGCTATTTACCTAACTATATGCTTATAAAACGAAAACTATGAAGCTAAGTATCAGCTGTTTGATCTTTGCATATTGCATAGTGTTATATGCCTTACCCAGAAAACTTTAGACTTATGCCATCTATTAGTGAACTGCCCCTTCTTGGTTTAATTTTCTAATGTTCTTCCTGCCATTTGTTTTCAACTATTTTTCTAAGTTCTTTCCACATTTTACCTCTTGCTTTCCACCAACTAAAACCCATTTGACATGCATCCTCACTCCCTTTCTCTTGTTCTCCTTGGCTATTTGTGCTACACTAATTGAGGAAACAGTGGAATTCGGAGGTAATAACAATACTCTTCAATACTTCCAAGAAATGTTTTAGTGATGTAACTAAAATTTGTTTAACCCAATAATAGTGAAGAAAAATGATGTTTCCTTAAATTTGTTTAGTTTCTAACTGATGTACCCATCTGCTAGCTAGTGTCCTCACGGCACCTAGGATAAGTGCTCCTTGACCTCACAATTATTATGGTAAGCCACTATTTTTTAAATTAATCATTTGATGGTAGGTACTCCTTGACTTCACAATTATTATCATACTTTTGGATTGTCATGGAGACTACAAAAAATTCAGTAAATATAGAATAAAATATTTGAAAGAGGACGAATGAAATGAAAAGAAATATGAAGACAATTGGCAAGTATTATGTGTAACACACTAACACATTGCATGAAATATGCATAGTCTTTCTCGTATGCAAGAAGATTGGAAATTTTGAGGAGATTCAACCTCAGATGTGTTTTGCAATGTTTTCTGGATTACGTGAACTTTATTTATCTTGTTGCTGAATAGTATTAGAGTGATYGTTGACTCTCTGACCTTTACACATCTCCAGTGCAAGCATTGGATTTGTGGAAAGTCAAGCTTCAGTATTTGAGAAATGATTGTTGAAAGCATGTTTCTGYAGGAGGTGATGTTGTCTTATTGTATGCTTCAAACTATCATGATGTCCCTATCATTGTCAATTTGTCTGGGCGTTATGACTTGAAGGAAGGAATAGTAGAACGTTTGGGTGAAGACTTCATGAAAAGAATCCAGAAGAATGGATATATTGATGTTGAGTGTCAAAAAACAGGTACCAATCTTTAAAGAAAATCATTGTCTCATTTGTAAATCTTTGTACATTATCATATCATTGGAGAAGAGGTCATGCAGTTTACAGCTGCCCTCTTTATATATGCTTCAAAAATACTTGAATCATTATTTTCCTTATATTAAATTCATGTGAAACTAAAAGATCTTGGTTTTGTTGAATCTTTATGATATTAATGGATATATTTTTCTGTTAATACAAATTGATATGTGAGTCACATGGTTAAGTGAGTTTCATGCTTGTGGAAGTTTATGCTCTATGAAGAGTGCAAGATGCCCTTGAGTGATTCTTAGATAACAAATACTACCTCCGTTTTTTTTAGATGTCCCACTTTGGGTTTTGTGGTTTTTGAGGCAAAATTTTGGTGTAAGTGATTAGGTGAGTAGATGGATAATTTAATAAAGAATGTGAGACCCATAGATGAGAGAGGTAGAGAGAAAGAGGTTGTGGACCCCAAAAAAGTAGAAAGTAAGTGGGGATTATATAATAATTTATTGTGGTCCTCATGTCTTGAAAAGGAAAAAAAAATCAAAGTGGRACAACTAATTCCAACTTCCTAAAATAGAAACTGGGACATCTAATAAAAAACGGACAAAGTACTATTTCTAAAAAGAAAAGCAAAAGAGTAAGTCCTCAGAATTATAATTTAAAAAACTACATGAAGAAAGTCTAATAAAGATACCTTTCATTAGATTGCGACTTTTATAGTTGATATCACATAAATTTTCATGTGTCTGTTTGTATATGTATGAATATGATGTCTCTATATATAAATAACTTTTATACTTCTTCCGTATCCCATTAATTGCACCACTTTGAGTTTTACATTTTTTGAGGCAAAATTTGAGAGTGACGAGGTGTGTAGGTTGGGGGCAAAAAAGAGAGAAATATGATTAAAGTAGATGTATTGGTGAATATTTTAATAAATTAGGAGTAGAAAACTAGTAATTTAATTGTGGTCCACAGATAAAAGAAAGAAGAATTTGTATTTTAATTCTGGTCCCCATTTCAAAAAGGAAAGAAATGAAAGTGGTGCAATTAAAATGAAACTTCCTTATATATAGAAACTGGTGCAATTAATGGGATACGGAGGAACTATAAAAGTTATTTTAGAAATAAACTTATCTATTATGTACGAGTATAAGTTTTGACTTTTGAGTTACTGGAATTTAACGTGTTTAAGGTATTATTAATAATCAACTGATCAATAATCTAAATATTAATATTCTAAATATCAGAATATCGAAACAAATGCCGTGACGTTTTCAAACGAGAATTTTAAGCAATATTATAAAACCTTTTTGCTTTGTTTTTTTTTTTTCACAAATTTTGGTAGCTTTTGTGATAGTATGTTTTCTATTGACGCTATTATCATTGGGATTTCTTGACATTTCCTTATTATTTTCAGGAAAAAATATGTATCGTGTAACTGAAGAAAGCATGATGGACGCTTGAATACAAATATGCATTGAAGCATCACTTAAGATTGACAAAGATTGCAGGTTGACATTAAAGATTTTATTTATCCAATTCTTTAACTACTTCCTCCGTTTTTTATTAGACGTTACACTTTCATTTTGGGGTGTTTGGATTTAGATGTTACACTTTTTTCCTTTCCTTGATTATAGTAACTTTTACCATGTGAAAATACTAGTATATCCCTACTTAAATGATTAAACCTTAATTAAGGTAACTAATTAAATACTATTTAACCACCCTTGGATTAATTACAAGGTAAGAAATGCACGCACATGCGTGCATAACCTTTTAGAATAGTCAGTTTTTTATTTTTTTTATGTTGTGTTTTTTAAGTAAAAGATTTCTACTTTTATTTTTGGTTTAAATGAGATAAATCGGGTTTTTTAGTTAATTTATAAAACTACATTTTTTTAAGATAATTAGAGAAGAGATAACTTTATATATATAATATATAATATATATATATATAATATATATATATATATATATAATATATATATAAATATATATATATATATATATTAATATTATATATATATTATATATATATATATAATATATTATATATATAATATATATATATATATATATATAAAATAATCTCTACCATTCATCTTTAAAAAATTTTAAAAAAAAAATTCTGGTCATTTTTTCTCACCCCTCTCACCCCTCTCTCTCTCCTCTCTCCACTTGCAACACACCACTTCGCTGCTCCAGCCACCAACATTGCACCACAGAGGCTCTCCTCCACCGTACCACGACAGCTCCCACCGCCACTCCATCTTAGTAGCGCTGAGGCCACTACACCCACGCATCACTGCCACAATTAACTTGCCATCACACCACCACCACCAAGCCTCGACCCAACCCTCATCAAGCTCCCCACGCACCACCCTAACCACCACAACCACCCAATAATCTGAAATCAATATCTAATTCTATCCCTTTGTCTCTCCTTCTCACACATTTCTCTCTCTTGTTCGCGGTTGTGGATTTCAGTGGTTGGATACTTGGAGTATGTATTCGATTAGGTGCGGTGGTGGCGCAATTGGGCTAAGGTGGAGGCTGCTAATGGTGGAGTTGGCGCTAGCTAGTTAGGGCCGCAACTAGGCTGAGTTCGAATCAGGGATTAGATTTAATTTGGGATTTTTCGCGGTGGTTCGCGGTGTGGTGGCATCGGCTGGCTGGGCTAGGAGAGGCGAGTGTGGGCTGGTTAGTGTCTGGGTACGGTTGTGCTAGATAGAGGGTCTGGGGCAGGAAAGGTTGGGTCCGAGGCTCGAGAGTGCGGGCTCAGTTAGGTGGAGTGGGCTGTTGGATTGGGTGAGGGTGCGGACTGTGGCTGGGCTCGCTGGGCCGAAGTGGAGGTGGTGAGAGAAAAGTTTTTAAAAAAAATGTAGAACATGAAGTACAAATCTATAGAACATAATGTTTAAATTTGATATAGAACATAAAGACTAAAAATGTAGAACATGAAAAACTAAATTTGTAAAACATTAGGAACTAAAAAAATATAAACATGGAAAGTGTTATAAATTTGCAGAACCATAAAGTAAATATCTGTTTGAACATGAAATTATAAGCTCGTGAACATTGAATGTAAAAAGTTAGAACATGAGATTCTCATAGTTCTCCTATAAGATGAGTTTCTCATGGATCCTCACCCTATATATATATAAATATTTATATATATATTTCTGTTATTCTATTTAAATTTTTATTTACATAGATTTTAGTCTATTTTTCTATTTTAGGTTTTAGATAAGACTAGAGGTGATCATGGGCCGGGCGGCCATGTTCGTGCCGAGCTTATAGCTTGAATATTTAGGCCCTAAATCGGGCCGGACCGGATCGGGCTTGGATTCGGGCCTAAACTGTGTCCAAAGCCCGAAAAAATGGAGCGGGGCTTGGCGGGCTTTCTCGGGCCGACCCCAAAAAATCAACTAAAATGTGTAAAAAAGTCACGTCCAAAGCCCGCACAAAGTTTGGAAAAAATCGGCCCGGCCCGATTTCGGACCGAAAAATCGTGTCCAAAGCCTGCAAAATTTCGGAGCCGGATCGGGCCAAGCCTGCGGGCCTATACTTGGTCACCCTTGATTAGACATTTTTTTAATTGTTGTTCTAGATCTAGAAGTTATTAAATTTGTTGTTATTCCTTCTTATTATACTTTTTATATTTAGTTAATTTTTAAAGTTTTTGATTAAGATTTTTTTATTGTTGTTTTTTAGATCTAGATGTTATTAAGTTGTTAGATATTTTACGTTTTATCTAGAAGTTATAAATTGTTGGATATTTGCTTTTTTATTTACTGTTTTATATTTATTATTTAATATTTTAAATTTTTTTTTGATAAAATTTATTTTTTATTGTTGTTTTTAGATCTAATGTTTTAAGCTGTTAATATTTCCGTTTTTATTTTATTGTTTTTATATTAAGTTATTTGACTCGCATGACTACTCCGCCTGGATGATGCAATTGGATGATTTACTCGGTATTTGCTTTGATTCTTGAATTATTATAGCTTTTTATGTGAAGTTGGATCTTTAGTTAGGAATGGTGCTAGATAATGGAATTAATTAATGGGCTGAGAATTGAGAAATGGGACAAATTGTTGTTTCTTTGTGTTTTCCAATTGCAAGAAAACCCAAAATTCAAAACCCAAAATTATTCATACAAYAACAAATTAAACATAATCTACGGTTGCAAAACAAAATTGCGATTGAAACATGAATTAACCTGAATTTCCCCCTAAATTTTACCCATAGATCGAAGATAACAATGGAGTTTGGAAGAAGGATGAAGGAAAGCTATAAAATCGAAGGAGAAGAAGGAAGGAGTGGGCCATGTTAACGGATTTGCTAACGAAACAGTTATTTGGTGGGAGTTTTAGAACATTTAGCAACTGAAAGGTGGGAGTATTAAAAAAAAAACTAAAAGGTGGGAGTTTTAGAAAAGTTGTAACTAAAAGGTGGTGAAGGACAAAAAATCCTAAAAACGAAGTAAGTATATCATTGCGTTTTTTTTTTTGGCAACATTTGCCTGTTTTAAAATATTATATTTTTTGGAACCAATGTTTTCTTTCCTTGTTTGTAAGTCCTTTGTTTTCCTAGGAGCCTGTGCAAGACCACATTATGCAAATAAATCGTAACCGAGGAGGTTCATTATGTTGTGTTTGCTTCAGTTCAAGAAGAGATAAATAAGTAGGTAAATAAAAAATCCTTGTGGAAGGATCCAAATGAATTATGTGATGCTCCTCTACATTATCCTCATTGATTCTTCTTCATTTCCCTCAATCTTATTCAACGCCATTTCTAAACCCACTTTTCTTATTATGCTTGGGCTTCTTCCATTCATGTAATTTTTTTTTTTTTCTCCTTTGGTTTCTTGTTGAATCTCCATAATCCTAACTATCCCCTTCTCAATGTTTCCGATGACATTTACTCATGCCATCATGATATCATCTACTTCAACCTTCTCACTATTATTTTCATGTCGGCCTTTTTTATTCCTTTCCTTAAGTTATTGCTTTCCCTTTTTATTTTTTGTTAGAGAGAATGGGAGGGAAGGGTAAAGGTGTAAGGGGGAGTAAAACTCATATACTCACCAAATCTTCTTAATATTAGAAGGGTTTAATTGATGAGAAGGGAGGAAAATGATTCCTTCCTTTTCCTTTTCTTTCCCATCTTTTGTATCATTTATTCATGTCTATTATATAAATGAAGGGGTAGCAATGGTGTCCCACTCCAAAAAGACTCATTTGCCTTTAATGAAATGAATGTAAATTCCYAATAAGTTTAAAAAATCAATTAATCAATCAAATCATCAATCCCATAAGCAAGGTTGGCTAACATGAATCAAAAGTGATTATTTCGGAAAGTCATCCACAAATATTTTCCTCCCTCCCACCCCTACGTGCAGGCCTCAATTCTCACAGTAAAACCACTTGCGTCATATACCGTTCTAACTTCCTTTTCCACCAAGTCATTTTCAATCCTCCCCCTTACCTTGCTTTCAAATCTCTCTCATCCCACTCTTCCACCCACTCTTTCCACTATTCGCACCCCCGGGTCCTTCGTCTTACATGCCCCACGTAGAATTTTCCCCATTCAACTTTCAAATTCTTCAATCTACACTTAGAACCGCCATCTTTGTCATATCCACCACTTCTTTAGTCATGATCGACCAAGATATTTAAGCACTTCACTTCATGATCTAGATCTTTCCAATCCAACCTCAAGCACACATCATCATTTGCCCATCCTCACCACCACATCATTTGCCCTCCCTCTGTACCAAAAATGACATATCCCAAACCAATATATTAAAAACTGAGTAAACATATGGAACTAATCCTATTTCTTATTCAAAAACTCCTAGCAGCCATTGTATACGACGCGCCACATGGCGCCTCCACACTCAAATTAGCCACATGTCCTCCTTTTGTCTTTATCCAGCCAACATCGTCTGCTTACATTAGTCAAAATCTGTTTCACTTTAAAAAAAATTGTACGAATTAAACTCGCGACCTTTCCACCAATACGAAACACTTACCACACTAAGCATAAATCTCATTTCTCATTTTAATACGCAAAGTCATGATTTATGGTAACAAAATCAAGAGAACATTACATGCAATAATTTTTTTAAAACAAAAAACAATTTTATGAATATGTATTCTTAATAAATACTTCCATATTTCGGAAACAGCATAACAAAAAAATGTGATTAGAGGGATTTAGCGTTCATATGTGCCAGTGGACCAAAAAAGAGAGATTAAAGGATTCCAGCTAGGCTGTATTGCGTAATACGTTAAAGTAGTTGTGGAAAGAGTTATGTGTCCCCACAAAGAGAGATACTGTCATACTTTAATTGTACTCCCCATTCCAAAAAAAGAAATAAACCATAGTGAGGGAGCGGGGGGGGGGGGGGGGGGGGGGTAACTTAATTGCTTGAAAATTCCCCTTGAAAAAGAAACTATACAATTTTTAAAAACGAAATATAATATTTATCTACAACTATAACCATTTAACTACTCTTGCTGTAATTTTACTAAACCAAATAATAATAGAAATTTCCCCGTTACCAAATGTAAAAAGCACCTTATTTTTGGAAATAACATTTATCCAAACTATTAACAATTGTGGTCATGACACGTACAAATAATTGGAATTAATGTATTACATAGTGGGCAAGATATAGAACGTAAGGATACCTATAAACACGTGTATTTTATTCCATAAATACCCAATTTACAAATTGTCGTGCAATGAACTATAGACATATACTTAACAACCATAACCGGTAAAATATTAATGATTTAAGTTCCACATACTTTTATCATGTACTGTTATTGTTTCTTCTTTTTTTATGTTAAAATTTTTATTTTTATAAAATATCTTTAATTAGCAAGGACTCTCAATAAGTACCTAGTTTTAGCCATAAATCAATATTCCTTAACACACCCACCCACACCCATAATGTTCTCTATAAAAATTCTACCCAAAAACTACAAAAAAAAAAAACGAAAAAAAATTTATGATGAAGCATACTAATTTATATCCAACATCCACGGCCTCAATCAGGCAAGAAATATAGTGGCTTTAACATTTAAATCTCTTAATTTACATTTAAAACACTTAGATAATAAAACAAGAAACTTGTATTTATAATTAAAAAAGTGAGTCAATAAAATTTTATGAAAACTTCCCCACGACTAATCAACATAATCACACATCTTCATATTTACTAATAACGGATAATGTTTTTCATGTTGAAGCATGCATTGATTGATAAAAACCGGAATTTCCTGCATATACTTACTATCTGTATCACGTAATATCCCATATACCTAACTTCTAAACAAAGTCTCATACACCCTCGTAGATAGTAGACACATAGCATTATTGCCCTTAATATAGAAAAAAAAGCGAAAAATAGCGATCAAACAACCTTTTAGGTATGGGTTTTTGCAAACAATTGCCTTTTATAAGTTTATTATTATTAAAAAAACAACTGCCTTAAGTTTCGTAATAAACTGTTTCCAACCACTGTCCAAACATAACGAAATTACCTCTAATCTCCTTTTATTTTTGTTTGTGTGGTCCTCCACGTTCCACCCCCCCCCCCCCCCCCCCCCCCCCTCCTCTCTCCTCTTGCTTAATTTTTTCTCCTCCATTTCGCTTCCCCTCTTCGTTCCCCTACTCATTCCCTCGTTCTCACCACTCAATCTCACTTCACTCTGATTGCAATCATCACCAATTTTGTGTGCAATGCAAAGCTTCACAATTTTGTTGAAAACCATCTCAATCTCGCTTCCCAAATTCCGCGACAAAACACAAGAGGCCCATAGCAAAACCTAAGCATCTACCATTCGAACCCAAACCAAATTCTCAACCATATAAGCATCCCAACAAAACTACTCCAAAATTTCCAAAGCAAATAACCAAATCTATCGCAACCTGCAAATGCCAAGCATTCCAAACGACCGAAACATGAATGCCCAAAAAATGCCCAGAAATTTCGAAACAGCTCCCAGCAGCAATCATCGGCAAGACAACAAAGATTAGATTTATCCAAACGACACAAATAGAAACGTCTGGTTGAAACTTAATCTTGACTCACTGCGACTGAATTGGTGAGCAATATATGAGTGAAATGAAATTTAGATTGCTGCAATGTATGAAAGAGTGAGTGAAGACTTGAAGGCGAATGGAGAAATACAGGGATAGGCAGAAAGAACGAAAGAGGAAGCAAATGAGGAGAAAACAGACACATGTGATATGTCGACAAACGAGAGAGACGAGGGGCGACAACAGATTGGGGCCCACTAGCCACAAAATCAAGCAGGGATAGAGGAAATCCCGTCAGTTCGCAGTGTTCGCAAACCATAATACAAAACTTAAGGCAATTGTTAAAACCAAAAACTAAAAAAGACAGCTTGTTTGCAAAAAACCCAATACTTAAAAATTGATTTGCAAAGTATTATTTCCAAAAAAAAACAAACAGCCACTGTCTGTTCTCAATAACCCTAATTAAACTCATTTAACCCCCCACCCAATTCATTTCTCTCCAACGGTCTCCTACCTTCATCCACTCTCTCTCTTTCCTTTTCCAAACCTAGCCCACACTTATCTCTATTTACTATAATTGCAAAAGAGCATGTGAACAACCAAAAACCACACAACTTTTTTGATATTTTCATCGCAAAGACTTTTTTTTACAATCAAGTCTAGATCCCACTCCACTTAATAACTAAAATATAATCAACAATTAAAGAAAATCTAGTTTCCTTCATCCACTAGTAAAATTCACGAGCTCAAAACCCCACCATAGTTCGAGCCCTAAAGCCCGACCATAGTACATTTCGACCATCTCGGCTTCACAAATTTCAAACTATAAGTCTATCAAGTTGTTTTGTTGAGTGGGTTTGATCGTTGCTTTGGTTTAGAATTTTGGGTTCAGTTGTTGCTTAAGTATGAATTTTGGGTTGATTGTTGCTTTAGTATGGATATGAGTTTCATTGTTTTTTGACTATGAATGTGGGTTGATTATTTCTATCTTACACCGAAGAATTGAGCTTTGGGTTCAATTGATTTATTGGTTCGAATTTTTGGGTTTGTGGTGTTAGGGTGTGTGTGGTATACAAGGAAAAGTACATGTGGCAGGGTATATTGGTTATTACGTGATACCGCAAGAGTGGGGGTGGGGTGTACAAGGGAAATCCCAAAAAAAAAAAAAAAAACTATATTCCAAATAAGGGAGGATAAAGTGATAAACCAATAAACTTCTCCCTTTGTATTCCCTTTCTTTCCCTCCATTTCTCCAAACATAGTGTTAGTCAAAACAGTATGTGTAATAAACATAATCATATACATGGTGGAAAAAATGGACTTGTCAATTTTATGCTGATAAGGAAAGAATAAGAGTTTGTCACTGTTTATTTTGCCTTGGCATTGATACAAAAGCGCAATACATCTAGATTGTATACAACATTTCTTTAGCAATGTTGATCAATACTACATGTGGCATGTTTATAATTTAGACAACCTCTTAATGATTGTGTGAAACCCTTTTGAAGGGCTCTATTGGGCATTTTGGGAAGCCTTTTGATGGCATTATGGCTCTGTTTGATAGCGTGTAAAACATTTTCCAATAAAATTGTTTTATAATTTTACATTGTTTGATTTACCAAGGAMTATAAAATCATTTGTTTTCAGGGTACTGACAGTTCATGGATCTGCTGATGAAATCATCCCAGTCAAGGATGCATATGAATTCTCTAAGATAATAC
>SNQN01005166.1:12764-46357 GCA_008642245.1 Bassia scoparia | reverse complement strand
ACTATAAGTGATTTTTATTTTATAATCTTAATTTTTTAAACATCAATTAATTTAAATTATTAGCCCCCCATTTGTTTATATTTTCCATAGAGTATTATTTTACTTTTTTAAGATGAGAGAGTGCATTTAAATGTGATTTCAACCCTCTAATATTGATAAAAATTAACACTACACATATTTAACAATGATACTACTACTATTTTAAAATTAAGCTATTTAATATCCTAACACCAAAAAAAGTGCCTTAGCAAAACACTGTTCACAATGAACAGTGCGCTGACGTTTTTGCCCCTCATGTTTTTATTTGCCACGTTAACCCCTGCTGTTGATCATCACTTTGTCCAACATCTTGCTTCTCTCTCTTCCCCATCTTGCTTCTCTGCTCTTCCCCATCTTTTTTGGTCGACATTTTCACCACCATTTTCGCTACCTTTTTCATTTTGCTCTTTCTCCGATACACTCACCACCATTTTTGCTACCTTTTTCATTCAGCTCTTTCTCCGATACACTCACCACCATTTTCGCTACATTTGGTAGTTTTCATTTCGCAATTTTTGAATTGCGTCGGCGACGACCGCATGCAACCCAGGGGGCGCGAAAAGGAATCTTTGAGTGTGGTTGCGTGGTTGTGGTTGCTCTTAATACCATTGTTAGGGTTTCAGTTTTATAAGGTATTCTTCTTCTTTTAGTCTAATTATTTGTGGCATTTAAGTTCCCATTTGGTTTAATGTTTGAGAATGATTTCTGAAATCTGTGTTCTATTTTATGGGTTATTCAATTTAGGGTTCCCAAATTAGGATTTTTGAAAGTGAGTTTTATCTTCCCCAATAAATTTTCGTGAACTCCATTGTTGAAGTTTTAAGGTTTAATTTTTTTCCCTTTTTTTTCTGTTGTTGTTATTAAACCTTAAAATTTTTCGTGAACTCCATTGTTGAAAAAAGAAAATTGGATCGTCGCTTTCTTCTTTTAATTTTAAGCCACTGCGATGTTATAAGGAGGATAATGTTACTAATTTCTTGTCAATTTTAGAAGTAGCAAAGCCATACACAATTACGAAGTCTCGAGAGAGTTGGACTAAACCTGAACATGATAAATTTCTTGAAGCTCTCCAGCCATATGTTGTTAATTTCTTGATAATTTCTTGTCAATTTTGGAGCTTATATATTCTTATTTTTCTGCTGTAATTTTCTGGAATTGTTAACTTGAAAGTTTTGTGCTTGTTGATATTTTCAATTATTGGTGTTGTGTATGCTTTACTTTTTGATAAGATACGAGCTTTTGGTTTTCAGTTAATGGTTTCTAATTTTAGGTTCATTGAAAGAATTATTAGGTAATTTTGTTGGTTGATTGTGGTAGGTTATTAAAAAAAACCAAATTTGGGAAGGTGACATATCTATCTTGTCCTTGCTAATGGTGTCATACTTTTGTTTAGAAGCCATATTAGCATCATGGGATCTTCATGAATTGGGAACAGAATAACAGATTTTCTTTTAATTCTTATTGAATCACACTAATTTGCAAAACACCTGACTCGTATCTTATTTTTTATGATGGTATTTGTATTCATGCCGTTTTCTTTCCCCTGTCTAATGATTATCCAAATATTGTGGAACTGAGTTCTTCAGTGTCATTTTTGGTGATCCTTACTGTTTCATTAGTAATGGGAATTGCTCTCAACCTCACCATGTTCCTGTTTACGATAGTAAACTCTGCTCTTACAACTACTATTGTTGGAGTTCTTAAAGGTGTTGGATCAACGGTATGTATCCTTTTTTGACAATTTTTAATGAATTGATTACTGTAAGAGGGGTATTTGGTATTCTGAGAAGAGTTGGTAACATAGTATGTGTGTTGCTTGTATTTTAGTGATTTTTGGAGTATCTTTTTTCTCATGTGTTCTGAACCGGGATTTATTTTCGATGAATCAACTACTCATTCGCCTGTGTTTTATGGGTGGAAAATAAGTAACAGTATTGAGGTTTGTTGTTGAGTAATGACTTCCCACATTTTGATGTTGGTGGATTATAATTTGAGTGTGTTCATTGTGTTTTTGTTTGAATTTTAATTTATTTGTGGGATGTTAGGTTGCATGGGGTGAATCAACTATGATTGAAGCAGAGAGGTTGTTGCTTAATGCAGCACTTGAGGACCCTGAAATTAGAGATGGTATTCTTCTTTAGAATAGGTGACTGCTACTAACTTACCATGTGTATCACATCTCTTCTTTAGTAAAATCTGTCATTCTCTCAGTTCTTAAAGCTATTCCAAATATATTGTTTGAGTCGATGCCTTGTGCCTGATTTGTTTTCGTCTATTTATTGGTTTTGTTGCAGTTGTGTTCCTCTATATAATTTTAGCTACTGCTCATTTTATGGTTCAGCTATATCTTGCTAACCTGCTCATTTTATTATTATAGGTGTTTCAAACCCCTCTTTCATTTTGCTTCTGGTTATAATTATGTTCGGACTGTCAAAGTTTCATTTAATATTATGTTCGGACCGTCTTCAAAATTTTGAATTGGGTTTTTGGAATTGGGTTGTTTTTGATTGATTTTATGTGAAAGATTGTTGATTGATTTCTCTGTTTTGCAGACCTTTGCAAGAACCCTGTTGATGGGTTTTCAACTGGATTGGTTGATGAGAATAATTTATTTGAATGGAGCGTTACCGTTATTGGGCCTCATGATACCCTTTAGTATGAATTTCCTCTATTTTATTTTGATAAATTTCCCTTTTTTGTGTGTTTTTATTTTTAATTTCAAAAAAACTTTAAATTGGCATCTAGGGTTTTAATTTTATGTGTTTTTATTTGGCTTTCCATATTGTTTCATCTGATCATTTTGTAATGACCCGTGTTTTAGGGGAGCTACCAGCGTCATAAGGAAATTTAGGCTTCTCAAGGAATTAAAATACCTGCTCAYGTATCATACATGATAACTTATTTTTAGTTTTAAATTTAATGATGCTTTATTAATATAGTGGACAGTCTTTGATAAATTTATTCTTCGAGAGTTGCTGATTCTGATTCAACAATGATGGTATTTTAATACAGGGTCTTAAACATGCAATTGTTGGGCTGACATGTACGTAGTTGGACCCGATGACGACATCAAGGATTTAAAAAAATTAGCTATGAACGAGGGAAATTCTGTATTGAGCAGGATAGAAATGAGTGGAGAAGGGGTATGTGTGCAAGCCTTTGACTCTTGTATAAAGAAATGCTCAAAATTGGTGTTTGTCGTCCTGATAATTATACTTACTCTTTGATTTTTAAGGTTTTTGCTCGTTTGTCGTTGAATTATAGAGGTTATGGGATTCTAGGGCATGTTTTGAAACTGGGTTTTGATTCTGATGTGTTTGTACATAATGGTGTTATTCATATATTGGTGTGTTGTGGGAATTTGGAAGATGCACGCAAGGTGTTTGATGAAAGTTGTGTGAAGGATTTGGTTACTTGGAACTCTTTGATGAATGGTTATGTGCATTGTGGGAGGGCATTGGAAGTTGTGAAGCTTTATGAGGAAATGAAGGMGGAGGGAGTGAGGCCGGATGAGGTTACAATGATTGGATGGTTGCATCATGTGCGCAACTAGAGGATTTGAGTCGAAGTCGAGGGGGGAATTTCATCGTCCTTATTGGTGATATGGATTGGATTTAGGACTGTTCCTCTTTGTATGCGCTGATGGATATGGTCATTAAAATGTGGGAGGTAAATGACAGCTATGGTGAGTATCTAGGATTATAGATGATGAGTTTGAATAAAGTATAAAAGAAGGTAAAAGAAAGAAAAATGAGTATTGTTAGATTGGCTTCGGGTGGAACCCACAGTCGAGGTTGTTGGGTATGGCCGCAATTTGGAAATTTGGGTGAGGCGCGGAAAGTGTTTTGTGCATGCCTGACTAAAGATGTGGGTGCCATGGAAGCCAATGAAAGGAGTCCGAATGTAGTACAGAAAAGGAGTGCAAGCATTGGTAAGTTGTGGAGATCGCGTCTGATGTCCCTTATTTCAGAAATAGTCCTGAGCTAAAATATGGAAAAATATATATAGTCACTAAGACGAGAGGTCACAACTATGTGTTGTAAAATTTTGCCCTGTAGATTATAGACATAAATTGCACACGCAAAATCTTATGATGAGCAAACGAGCTAATATTAACTTAAGTAGGGGTATGGATTCAACTGGTACATATATTTTTGGATTATATTTTACTTCATGAAAGTAATATATAGTTTCTATTAATATCTACTACTATAGAAAGTTGGTGTACTTATTAGGAGGTGACTATTGCTCACTATATGTGGTTGAGATTAATTGTATACGTCCTCATGAAATAATGTGGTAAATATTTAATTCCGATAGGACACTTCTGTCAGTACATCTTACCATGGAATATCGACCTTTAGAGATTATTTACATTTGACAGCTATGGACTGTATATTCATCGAGAGGACTTAAACATATATCTATGGAGAATTTACACAACTAGAATGATATGATCTATAGCACTATTTCAAAATTGAATAGTAGATGGTGGAGGAGCTGGGTGTTGGTCCTTGAACACTGAAAAATCATCTAATAACTCATAAGGTCTAATATGTCTGCGATGCTAGATGATGGGGGATTGGTTGACTAGAGGTCTGTAAACAGGTCACCTTTAGCGTGCGGAAAAATGACTTTAAGTACAATTTAATAAGTGTTTAAATCTTATATAAAGTTAACATCCAGCATAAATAACACTAAATCTCTGTCTGATATGAGAGTAAGAGATGTCTAACGTATGTAGGGGGTAGGTAGTGTCAGCGAAATAAACAGATGTAGAGGCTGAAGCCTTAATACAGAGTAATGCATCTGGAGTTCAACAGAGAAGCCGTATTCCGGATGTTGGATGATGTGGCTATATGTTTTTTTCGCAATGCTGTCGTATGGTCACTATAGAATGTGTAGATGATGATGGGTGAGCAAAGATAGTAAGCTGACATTGGAAAAACTATGCTTTGTAGTTTGGATCCTAGATAAGTCGAAGAAGAACTATCTTATTTTTTTTCTAATGCTGACTGAGCAGAATAAGATATTGGGCAAATGCGGCCAACATTGATAAGGAGACATAGGCTAAGAAAGTAAGATATTCCGAGGAAATAAGAATCTAAAATGAGGAGTGATAGATCTGGTTGTAGCTCAATTGAAGGGGTACAACGAGAAGAGATCCATTAGAATCACTAATTAAGAGACATAGATCACAACTAATAACTCACACACCTCAAGTAATATCTGAAAGATAGTATTCAATGCCTGCCTAAATTTCTAAAAGATATCCTACAAAACGAACTTATCGATGTTATTTGTCAATGAGAAAAACAGACTATAGAGAATATAGGTTAATAAAAGTCTTGAGACAGCAGTGTTCTGTGTAGCATAGCATATTTCGATTGAGCAAATGATATCTTATACAGAACTGCACGTAAGAAAGTTACACAGAGACGCATAGAGACCCAAAAATTACGCACGAGCAGACCTCTAGTCTAAGGATACACGAATTATTCTCTTACTGTAGAAGACAAGGAAAAGATACGTAGTATCGTGGCATCAGTAAATATTTATCAACTTAACTTATATCTCCGTTTTTAATTACTAGTGTATTTTGAAAGGTTGATGTGAGAGAACTTTGCTGTAAAACAGATAGATGATAGAGTAAGAAAGGCTTGACAATTATCGCACATTTCTTAGAGTGGCTGTAGAATGTGTCAGATGAGGGGATGGATTTTTGATTCTGTGAAATTGGTAAGGATCTACAGATGCATTGGACAATTACTACGTTGCAGTTTCATATTATTGTAATCACTCACGACCATGAACATTCAATGTACCAAAACCAAAGTAATTCACGACAACATCAATCTAGAGCCTTCGCCAATTAGGAATGAAAAGACATAAGTACAGGTAGAAATTGGACTTACGAAAGTACACAAAAGAGAACTAGGTAAGAAACAATATATGATCCACAATTCGCTTAGGTAGCAAGCATTAGCATTGAACAACATCTCTCAAAAGTTTTAGAGTTTGAAGTAGGAAAAACAGATACAAATTAAAGATTAAACTGGGACCACAGATCCTTGAATGATCATATTCTTCAATAAGAGGTTCAACAGAGTGAGACTTATGTGTGTACTTATATATGTATCCAGGTTAACTACCTTCTACAATTGTGTATTATGGGAATAACTTAAGCGTTTTAATATGAATTCGGAGTAGTAGGTCATGTTAAGTCATACGCGGCTATTGCAAGTCACAGTCTTGCTCTGTGCCATTAGTTTCCCTTATATAGCCAAATCTAAGAGTGAAAACCTATTATCGGAATCTGTCATTGACTTGACGCCAAAAATTATAGGAAATATCATCGCTATATACTGACTAACGGACGTGGCGTGTTGCGTACCTAACAATATGATGCTCTAGAACTATTACAAATGTAGATATTTTCATAATTCTCATAGGACTCGTTTATAGGTAACCATTTAAAATAGGTATGAACGATTGTTTTGTTACACTAGCTTAAGTGTTGTCAACGAGCAGAGTATTGATATTTCCTGCACCGATATATGGGAGGTTATAAGTTTACTGATTAACATTAAAATTCACTTCTGGAAACTTTAGTTATCTTATTTCAAGTTGTTTCTAACGTAATTAATAGTCTCAAATTTTCTATATTCTTTTCATGACATGGATAATGATACATTTTTTTGAGTATTGGGATACATCACATAGGGGTGATTTGAAATTTTTCAGAGATGAAGTTCACATTGAATTATAATTTCATGAAGAAATTTGGTATGTCACTGTTGAAAAGAAAGGTGACAGTGGGTCTAACTTTCGGAGAGATAGTGACTTTGAGAGAGTCGTTAAACGATTTGATAACCACTGAAGCTAGTCTCATGCCCTGATATTTGTAGGGAAGACAGAAATATTATAAAATCCTTTATGGGGTGAGCACGTAGCTATTTGGTTCCTAATCTTCGATGAATTTGTACCGAGTATACGAGTGTGTGCAGAGATGTATATAGTTGGATCTCATATGTATAATGCTTCGAGTATTCCAACGATATATGTCAAGCTTAAGTTTTTTTTCCAGCCTGTCGATTATATGGCACTTTTTTGGTTGTATTAGTTTGATATAAGCGCAGAGA
The DNA here is from genome assembly GCA_008642245.1 of Bassia scoparia. Classification (NCBI taxonomy): domain Eukaryota; kingdom Viridiplantae; phylum Streptophyta; class Magnoliopsida; order Caryophyllales; family Amaranthaceae; genus Bassia; species Bassia scoparia. The sequence continues at coordinate 39,176 of SNQN01005166.1, read as the reverse complement.
GGAACATGATGGATCGAGAATATGATGAGAGACATAGAGAGACAGAGAGAGAATATTCTTGCATGAGCGCATATGAGAGTTAGGTGCCAGATAAGAAAGAAGAAGGTGCGGGCATCATTCTCTCCCTTTCCTTTATATAGAGATATGGAAGTTTTAGGGAGTTTATAATTGGATCCTTGGGGGTATGTTGGTTGGGTTAGTAAAACATTAACACAATGTGAAATTATTTCAATGGAAATAATTTTCAATTTTTTCATTGTTTGAATGCATGTAAATCAAAAGTGATGCAAGATAGGAAAGGTTGAGTGATGCAAGAAGCCGTCAATACCTATGGCGCGTGTTGAGATTCAGACACTTATTAACAGTCGCCTGTGAAAATGAGAGGGACTCCATACAGACTCTATACGTAATACTGAGAGATATCAAGGAGTCTACATTTCTATATTTCCTGCGATCGCTTCAACCCGCCATCTCTATAATCTAACATAATCAGATCACACGTGAAAATCGAGAAAGGAAAACAACTTTTTATGACAAAATGTCAAACGGAAGGTAATCTATTTAGGCTTTCTTGAGACCACAACACCATACCAAAGTACTCTTGATGTCATCAGGCCTTCTCTCATACATTCTACTTATCCATCATTGTACAGTCAATCAGAAATACAGATCATGAAGAGCTCCATCTGGCTTTATTGTATGTGCGGTTACTCCTTTAATCCCATTGCGTAGAAAATTCACATTAATTAGTATTCATGCCACTTTCTTGACTCTTCTTTATATGACCCATTGGTTATTCTATCAGGTGAGAGTATTCGAGAAAATAATTACAGCTTGAATCAGTTGCAACAAAATAAGTATACCTCTATTTTCACTATATTAATATATCATGCCATCTATATTTAGATCCCCATCTCTTAAGGAGATGTCGATAAATAATTGAGCCCATTAGACATATTAAACATGAGGTTTATTCTAGTCAACAATAAAGCTTTACTCACTAAACCAATCCTTATTCTCAATAAAAGGCAGTATAGTACAAAATTCTTAAATTAAACTTTAATGTAGCATATTAACACCACAACACCTTATCGCTTGGTTTTCCAACTACAGATCATATGTGATAAGGTGAATTCAGATTATCAACTTTTTCTCTCTCTTACACCTATATTAACAATTGAATGTATCATAATATTTAATGTCAGTATCTCATGCTCTATACACATCTCGTTAATACATGTTGCGCTTAGTGTCTTATTTTGTAGCTAAATATTCCAACTTCGTGAATCCACGTCTATCCTAGTAGCCTTGTATATAAGACATGACCTCATGCCATATGCGCATATACGTATGACTACATATTTGCGATCATTTATTTTCACTCTCACAAATCGAATTGTGAGGACGAGTCCAATTATAAGTGAGATTTGGTGTTTGCGAGCTGAGTATTAAAATTGTCTTGACCCAAGTGTGGAGCCATTGTGGCTATAAAGATTAACATGATCACATTTTAAGCTATATGATATAAGTCCAATCTTTTATGCCTATATCTAAAGTACAACTCGAGTCAAAGCATAGACAGCAAACTACAAATGATTGTGTAGATGATATTGCTAGATACGACCTGAGCACTCATAGTATTTGGCTAATCTAATTGCTAACGCTATCTCTACAACTGATCAAGTTATTTTACTCATCGCTTCTAGTTGTTCATGGGAATCAAATAGAATGGTATTCAAGAGTATCCTACTGGCACTCTCTACAGCAAAACCCTATGTCAATAGCTCATAAGTACATTTACTTTGGATGCATGTAAATTAGAACACCATGTGAAATCCATTTTACCTTGCGATCATGTTATTGCATAGTAGCTTGATTGAACTTTGAAGGAACAGGCACAACTTAACACAAGCACCTTGCTTTAGGCCTGAGAGTGAGTGCCCTTATTTTCTTGGGAACCTGACAGACACAAAAAGCTAAAGGAAGAATATAAAAATTGCTGTTGTCTTTACTTGCATCACAGGTTTTGGTCATGTCCAAGCATAATTAATGTGTTTTTTTAGCTTTCTTGGTTTTATCTATTCTATTTTCCCTTCAATCAACAATGCTTTATGAACCTTTCACAATTGGTTGTACTAATTTACCTGCACTTTCTATGATCCAGTGTGGGCCCATAGCTAGTCATCGTGCATAACATTTACTTCGTATTTTGTGGCCCATTATTGGCATTGTGAGGGCTCCTTTTTCGACACCATTTCTGTGGCCACTTCATCTTTGTCCTCAATGTAATAAGTTTTAATCTTTGTTTCTTCTTGTTTTCATATTACTCGCACATTAATTTTCAATTCGACGGATTCTTTGTTAATGTTTTTGAAAGAAATAGGTAAGGAGTAAAAAGAAAGGGGAATTCATGATATATAGAGTGATTTAAGTTGCCCCGACACATATTATAGAGCCAAGCGTAATGTAAAAATTCTAAAATGAAAGTATAACGGCTTTAATGAATCAGTAAGAGTACTTCTGTTATTATCGTTAATGTAAGATTAGTGCTTTCTTTAAATTTAGCAGAAGGCAGTGTTGAGGACACCTGTTGCTCTATTAAGGGCTTGACATAATTATTTTTTTTAACGCTAGTGAGTTCGAATTGTTAGTATTAAGGCAATCGTATTAATCTAGTAGATTGCTTAATACGTTGGGTATGTAACTTTTTGTAGCTAACATTTGTAGTATACTCGTAGGACACGTTACATTATACGATTTACAGGTGATTTGGGTGAGGCTAAATATCTAGATTGACCAATGGCTTGAGAGGTTGCTGAAGATGTGGTTAGTTTATCATCTTACAATGATGTAAGTAGGCTAACATGCTTGATGTAAGAAGTCTATAAGTCTTTGGACTTTTTTAATCAACAGTCAGTAAGTCTTTCCTGAAAGATTGAATTGTTAAGTCCTATTGTATTCATTTTGGATCAATCATACTGGTATTTTTCAGACTTCATTTTTTTAAGTTCCTTCGTATCATTTTGTGTGCGTGAACGTAGCACTTCGACATAACTCTATACATACAAAGGTATTACTCCAAGATTAGATATATGAAAATTTGAAACATAGATCTCTACTTGATTCTATATCCTAATCTTATATACGCGAGGTACTAAGCACTTTCATGCACGTATTTGAAAACCTATAAGATTGATTTATAACTCGTTTTTTTTTATGAATTCAGTAATTTACACCGAAATTGAGGTGTAAAATGTGATTATAGATGATGCTTATCATTATTCACAATGACAAAGTAAATATAATTAATTTGAATTAGGATTCATTTACTAACTAGCTTATGTTAGTTAATTAGTTTTTCATGAAAAATTTGTAAAAACTAATGATTTTATAATGTGTATTACATTTTTCCTTGCCACATGGTTTGGTACAATGTAAGGAGCATGATTGGGGCATACAAAATGAACATTGTACAAATGTGAAAGTGGCAATAGCAGTTCATTTTCTTCAAACTAGAATCACAGAAGGATGAAACCAAAAAGGGATAATATTTTTTAAATTAAAAATATACTTATATTTTATGTGACAGAATATATGCCTATAGAATTTTATGTTTCTTTTTTCCAGCATTATATATTTGTTCATACATTCATATTACCCGATGAAAAAACCATTAGGTTAAAGCATGCATATTTTAATTGACATTTTTTGGTATAATTTGGTTACGCACTTTTTTTGAGGATTTTGTTACCCTTATCCTAGTTTTTGTACTATTTTCCTTTTCTGTAAATCAATTATTCTAAAGCTAAGACCCCAATTTATCATGAGATGTTTCTCATGATTGATTGCGTTTAGCTCAGCTTAGCTGTTGTTTATTGGAAGATATGTGAAGTTTGTGTTTTTTCAATTATTTGGAATTTGCTAGTGTAAATACTAGTACTGGACAAAACCTCAATTAAAATAATTAAGGAGATTTTTTTTGATATTTTTTAAAAAAATAGATTTGATAATGTGAAGAAGCACATATAATTTAGGGAAAATGATTTCCGTACTTCGAATTCTATTTTCACACTATCCTTCTCTCTTACATGAATAATAATCATGATCATTGTTCATAGTGAGAAGGAGAAGAAGTGCGAAAATAATTTGAAACCACGAAGATCACGCACAACATAAGTTAGATAAGCATTAGTAAAAGGTAATACCAATCATTGCAAAATGTTACTATGATTGGATTTTTTTTTGCACACTCCTATTGGATGTTGGTGACTTGTGATTAATTATGGCTAAAGTCCAAATATATTCAATCGGCAAATAGCATCAAAGTGATGGGTGAAAAGGTACTAATGCAAACACATGAAGAGCTTGTACTATAGGTAATTGCATGAAGTCATGAGCATACAATTCAGAGCTATACTATTCCATAACTTGTAAACTAACTTTTGGTGATCCTTTGGTAAAGAGTAAAGCTTAAATATCTACTCAAAACTCGTAGATATCTAATCATTGTGCTAGAGACCGTCAGAGTAAGGATAATGTTGTAATTTCACTTTTGATGTGAGATTTGCACCTCTTTTCTTCTAGTTAGATATTTAAAGATTAAGCTTTTGAAATACTTCGTAGGTGATTATTTGGGACTTCAAGTACTATTAACATTGTCCCTCGATGTATTTTTTTTCTCAATAAAATTCACATTATACTTAACATGAGCGTTCTATAAGTTTAATACTTGTCTATGTAATTAATCATATTGATGATAAAATTTTTTCTCTAGTTTTTTTTTCTTCTTTTAAATTAAGGAAATACTTTAAAGATTTTACGGAGTAATTTGTTTTGAATAAATTTTCCATGATGCTTTCAGCCGCTCTTGAGGGAGAAGCAATTGATATGGCAACCAACTCTAGTTGTATACTTGTTTATGAAACTTTTTGCTCCTATGTGTACATTGTACAACATACTAGGAAGCACCTAATGAACTTTATTATTTGTGAAATAAGAATACGAAGTATATTTTTTTAGACCATTTTATGCAAGACACTTACTTTATGTCATTTAACATCTTCATTCAAATGGGGTAAAAATGTGTAAAAGCACATGACACAAGGTTGAAAAAGGCTATTTTTCATGCCCATACAATGTGTTGAGAGTAATAATAAAATATGCTTCACTTATTTGGTAATTTGGTAATTATTAACTGAAAGTGATACGTGATCATTGTTACATACATACACTTGTTACATGCTTTGTCTAACGGTTTGTGCTATGTCTTCTTTTTGTAGCTAACATAGGTGAATGGTTTAATATGGCATATTTTCTTGTCCATACAATGTAAGAAAGTAATAATGTAGTATGTTTCATTAGCTTGGTCGTGCAAATAATTGGAGGTGGTGGACATGTGAGTGTATGTATGTGATCATATTGTGTCATGATAGTTTAGTAAAAGTATCTTACAGAAATTTACGTGAAGTATTTACCTTAGCTTATTATCTGTATAAGATTACACGAGTGTTAGGGGAGATGTTAAAGGCAAACTTGTGTGAGTGGTAATGCTTTTATCATTTGTGTGAGTGTATTGCTTTTATCATTCATCGAGTGCTAGTCATCCAATTTAGATGGTAGTCTTCAGAGATTTTGTAAACCCATATCTCTTGTGGCTTGTTGTGTAGGGCAAAAGATGACTTCTATATCCAATAAGAAGATGGTCACAAGAAATATTGTAATTTGAATAAGAATAAATACTCCTTGTAATCGTTTACCAAGCAAAGTTTCCTCCCAACTTTAGGAAGATTCATAATTGATTATCATCCTTGATCTCTCGTGGCTACCTAAACACCATTTTTTTTAACCAAACAACAAGTTTTTAGGTCTACAACATCACTTATATTATTTTTTTCGTCGTATTTAGAGAGACACGAGGGCATAGATGAAAATCGATCATAAGATCTTCCGAAATCGGAAGAGTAGTTCTAACCACTTGAGTTATCCCTCACTTTCACATCAGTTATATATTAGTTAATTACATAGGTTAAAACACATTAACATGAAGATTACCCTATTCTAATAGTGGTCGTTATCCAAACAGCAGTTGACTCCCCCAATGATAAGCATGAAAACAGCTAACCAACGAGGTACTAATTAGTAATTACTACACCTTTTGTATTCTATTAAATTGGTCGTTTGGCGGGAATTTATTACCTTTATAACGTCAATTTGACACCAACTTTATACAAAGAAAAGGGGAAAAATGGTTGGGAGGTGTTTTGGGAGTTGGAAAGTCAGGTAGATTTGGTGATCATACGAGTATGACTTTATTTAGTATTAGTAAGACTTGATCTTCTAATATTATTACAATTAATGGCTTCTTAATTAAGTTATACGTTATGGAACCCACATATCTATTTAGTAGGTCTACCTCATGGTTTCTTTGTTCCCTTTCTTCTTTTTTGGTAAGAGGATGAACATAATACTATGTATAGAAAAAACATGTATTTAGATTAAATTAGATGTATATATGAAAGAAAAATTGTACTTGAGTCATTAGTTATGTAAAGTTCTTACAACTATTTTTTAAAGATAGGTTATTATATAGATATGTAGTATTAAATAAAAAAACACCCTAATGTCTCGTCTTGATGGTTTCTCCAAAGCTATGACTTAACAAGTTTTATGTGACAACTCTTATATTTATTTGTTTGAATGCGATGCAATGTTTGTTTGTGCAAATTAGTGTCATTATTGTTTGTCTATACTTATTTTTTTTTTGCCAATTTGCACATATGGGGGTAGGTCATTGACATGGATCTAAAAATTGAGAATTCAGGTGATGCAACGGGTGATCTACGTCGTCCATGACACTAGACTCATAATCTTATCTCTTTTTTCTTTTTGTAGGAGTTCACTATTTTGAATTAAATGAACACACATAGAATAAATTAGAGCCTGAGGGAGTAAATTTTTAATGATGGTGTAGTAGAGAACTAGGTCAAGAACAACAAAAACAAGTTTCATGATTTATCTAATAGGCAACCAATTATCTTTAACCTAATAAATTATTTAAACTTAATCTTTGATATCTATGATATTGAGTGTTTTTTAGTATCCAAGAGTTAACATTCCATGATTCAATGAATACTTTGTATGTGTTCTAGTTTATAGTATCTATTAGTGATTTATTATTCTACTATTCTTCATAGAATTACTCTCGCACTTGGACGCTGCTATTCACTACTTGAAATACCTATCTATCAAGAATTACTAAATTCGGCCATCCCTAAAAAATCACTAAAATCTTAATTAACACTTCATTGGATTCCTTTCCCATTTATTTTAACCTTACCAAAGTATTATTGCTTCTTGATTTGCTCTTAATATGAGTGCATTTGCTAGTTTTCCAATTTATATTTGCATGCAATGCATATATTTACACCACCTAATTGTATCGCATTTTATAGGTGTTGTAATGAATAAAGTGTTCACCAAATTTTTAGATAGACATAAAAATAAATTTATCATTTGTCGTCTTTTACTTTTAAATTTTAGTTGAGTAAAGAAACATAAAAAGTTCACAGCAATTATTCGAAAATAAGTTGAAGTTTTTTGAAAACAGGGGCAATCATATTATCCATCCACCGAAGACAATTTTATTAAAAAAAATTTATCTATAAAGCTAAGATAAGCAAGAGATAAAACGCGACAAACTCTATACAACGAAGTTACGAAAATTCACCCACCCAAACCATGTGAAGAATTAAGCTAACCAAAATCAGCCAACTTGACAACAACCCCAATTATATTGGTCATTCACAAGTATTCAACAATGCTTTTACAATAAGCAACCCATAAAATATACAATTATACAAACAATAACAATAATAATAAATGAAGTAAAACTAAAGAAAAGCACAGATGTAAGACATCCGGTGAATCTATGTTAATATTTATTAGTAGCAAAGCAGAGTAACGGACTTTGGCCGTGTGTTTCTGAGTTTTCTGATTCTCTCTCACACACAACATTCATCAATCACACAAGAATTAAATCCAACAAAATTAAAATTTTTTACAAAATTAAAAATACCCATTTCATAATTTGTGTCACTCATTCAATTCATTTCATATCATTTTAATGCGTGAAGTTGAGAGCTTCCACATTGCTGAAGAAAAAGTGTCAGGTGACTCAACAAATTCTTTCACGAGGAAGCTAAGTTTTGCATACAATAAAAGCAGTTTAATCATTCAATGTTGGTTCTTTTCTTGTTACTTTTTCTCTTTTTTTTCTACATTCTTCATTTAACTGATTCTCTTCTTTCTTGGTTTGATCATTTTTGTTTTTTAGTCCTTTTTTTTAAAATTGAATTTGATTCAGAGGTTGATTTGTTTGTCAGTGATCACTCTGACCCCGTTTCTGATTTCATGTAATGCATTTCTTTCTGTTTCGTTTGGGTTTTAAGCATGTATAGTGATTGATTGATTTTAAAGTTTGTTGTTTTTGGTGCAAGTTTTGATTTTTATGGRTTTTTTCCAAAGTTAATGATGAAATGAAATATTTGGAAATATTCCCTATAATTTTGCATTTGATGTGTTAATGCAAAATGCAATATTGGGTCGTTTAATTATATGTTTTGCATGATTTATTGTTGCTAAAATTTAGTCTAATTGATCTGATATCCTATAATGCAGGCATTTCTGAATGGTGGTTACTGAAAGGTGATATGCATGATTGATCAATCTGCAATCACTGTTTAGATCTATGCTTCTGAATTTGTCGAAATAACAGAATCGTACAGGTAAGTTTTATTCAATTTTATTCTCAAATTTCAGAGCTTATTTATTTATTTAGTTATGTTAATAAAATTGTCATGTTTGTGTTATTTTCTCATCCTGTAACTGATTTATATTGTTTTTTGGGTAGTTGGAAATCAATAATAGAGCTTCTCAAATGAGTTGGAATCAACACATGGATTCACATTATATTGGTAGCAATGCCCCTTACAACAGTGCTGGAAGTTTCATGGATTTCTTTGCCGGTCTTACATATGATCATGTGAATTTCATTTTTTCTGGCACACAAATACAGGTGCAATTACAAGTATTTTGTTTCATGTGYATTCATTTGATTGTGAATTTGGTTTATACTTCTTGTTTGTAATCTGTAATGGTACCTTAGCTCATTGGGTTTTTGACCGGGCAGGATACTGCATTTTCACCAATAAATACGGGGTATTATAAATTCGGATATTCAGACCCCGGGGCTGCCCAATACTACAATAATAGTCCGCCTTATGAGGTCTTTGATCACATAGTGGGAGGTATCGATGAATACCCCCAAAGACCTGCTGGTTTCTCTTCAAATGAGCRGACAACTGCTGCAAATCATCAGTCTCAAAGAATGTCGAATACGAATGTAAACACAAGCCATCGAGATTGTAAGTTATAGAATTCAATATACGATGATCTATTTGGTTGCTAAACTGTTGACTTATGGTAGTCTTTTGTTATGATCTTTATCTGAGTTGGAGTCAGTTGTTGGAACAAGAGGGTTGTAATTTGTGGCAGTGATGTCAGCTCATTTGCTTTTATAATCTTGTTAATTTTTTATATTGGTGGCAACAAACTGATGTTGGATTAGATGCATATCCATTCCAGAATGAAGTAATTTATTCTGTAACAGAGTTCTTCAATTAGCTGATGTATCCTTGAATGAATTTTGGGCTGTTTTAGAATATGTCCTCGTAGCATAATCCACATCAATGAATCTAGAACCTTTGAATGGAGTCTGGATTTTGTTTTGTGAAGTGTTCCTGAACCAACATGATTGATTGTGTGCTGGCCATGAAATTGCTCATTAGGCTGCTCTCTTTCAGGATTTCATGACTTGTTTTCATATTAAGTTAACATTGATGTATTTTTCATCAAATATCTGTCCAATATTGGGTCACTTTCAAGCCTGTTTTTGTAAATTTTGTGCTTTGAAGCAATGAACATTTTGAGAAACGCTCCAGTCATTTTCTACAATATCCTTAAATGTCAAATGTCCTTGGAGTAGCACTCATTCTGTAATATTGGATGTTTATGTCTCTTAGAATATATTACTTATGCTTGCTTTTGATTCATTATGCTTGAACCCCTTTCAGGTCCCAGGAGCCATCACAATTCTCAAGATTTTCAGGTAAAATTTGCTTCCTTTCATCAATATAATATTTTTTTCTTAAAAGTGTACAATCTTTGACCTTGTAGTTTGCATAGATTATGACACTCTTAGTACCGTGCACTGGGTATGACTTTACAAGATTTTGATTGATTGCTACATGTTTATGGTAATGTGTGATGTTAATGCGATTGCGTTGAAAATAAACTTATACAAGTATTCTACAATATATTAAAATTTTGGAACAAGTAAAAGTTCAGCGCACCACGCTTGATAAATATTTACAGTTGAGTTTCTGACCATTTCATATTTGAGGCCATTCACACTTCATAGGAAATTCTGGTCCTATTTGATTTACTTATCAAAGCTCAAGAGCCTTTCTACCTTATGATTTTGGCAAATTTTCATTTTGAGCTGCTATTCTGAGCATCATTAAAGATCAACTACAACCAATTGGTGTTGCCTTATGAAAATATGAAGCTTATAGGCATAATAATCACCTAACTATTTTTGTTCAATGCAGGCTATTTGGCAAGACAATGTGGATCCAGATAACATGACATATGAGGTTAATAGCTCTTGTTTATTGCTTTACCCTATTCCTCTTTTGCGCTAGCTTTGTAAATTTCTGCTACATTTCCTTGTCTGTGTATGGATTTGTAAGTAAACTGAAGTTATAAGGTTCTAATTTTGCTTGATTCTTAAAAAGTTATTTCTAGTCAGAAGACCATTGTAGTTTTTTAAGGATACTTCATACGTAGAACTTTGACATGGGATGTAAATGCATTTTAAGTTTGTGTCAATGAGTATATGAACCTTTTTTTTTTCTTCCCGGTAGAAGGGAATAACCTCAAATTAGCCAGAAGCCTTGTGACTTGAATGAGTGAATGGGTAGTTTATGAAAGTGGAATTCATATTGTGTTGTAACATCATCATCTTTTGAGGCTTCATGAACCTCCACCAAMGAAGGATGCAGGGCGGGTAAGAAGTAAGCCGATTGCAGTTGTCTTAGAGAAAGACTAGGGGATATAACTCATATAAGACTKAACTATATCATATAACACTTGTGCTAATCTTACTGCAATGCAATGTTCACTGATTGATTTAATTTATKAGTTCATTCACTAGTAAGAATCTGTGTAAGGATTGGACTCAATGAGAGTATTACAGTCAGTAGCAGTGTAGTTAATTAGTTATGCATTAATCAGGGATGATAGTTTTTAAACTGATCATTGTCAGAAGCAGCACATTGATGATCTTGATGTATGTGATGATTATCTAAGTAGTCTATCTCCTGACACCTTTAATTTTGCACCATTGCATTTTTGCCTTGTCCGGACTAGGTCTGGAATAATGTAATTGGGAATGAAAGAGTCATTTGAGAATGAAATCATGGCTAGATTACTGATGATGGAAGACAGCACATATGACTATCTGTTGTTGTACTAATTTTCCCAGTTTATATTGGTGTCCTCCTCCCTCTCTCACATATTCATCAATTCCCTTTTTGATTATGCAGGAATTGCTTGAATTGGGGGAGACAGTTGGAACTCATAGTCGAGGTCTTTCTCAACAACAGATTGCCCTGCTACCCATCACAAAGTACAAATGCTGTTTTCTCCTACGAAAAAAGTGCAGATCTGAAAGGTAAGAAATTAGTTTATAATGATAAACCAACGAATATTTCTAGTGACTTTTAGATGTTGTCTTGTTAATGATAAATCATTAACGTTGTTGTCATCGCCCTTTTACGTGTCTTTCGCAAGTATTGCCTATCTGCTTCTTGTTCGGAAAGACTATAGAGTCTCCAGACTCAATTTAATATTATCCTAGATGAACTTCAGTTTTGTTGTTCATGAAAAGAAGTAATTAGAAGATAAATTAACCTTTGTGGAAACATAGATTTACCCTTGTCAAAGCTAAATGTAATTAATTTCTTCTGAGATATTTTATCTGTATAGAAGCTGAATCCCTTCTTAATTTGACGRAATATGAAATGCTTTCCGAAACAGATGTGTAATATGTCAGATGGAGTATAAACGCAAAGATCGTCTAATCACTCTTCCCTGCAAGCACAAGTACCATCTGGGCTGTGGAACCAAATGGCTTAGCATCAATAAGGTACAGTCAGTGATGGCATCATATCTACATATCAGAAGCTGAGATCACTCGTCCGAACTCACACAGTCACACATTCTTTGGTTGCTGCTAACAATCTTGTGTTTTCCAGGCTTGCCCGATCTGTTACACAGAAGTTGTCATCAGTCCTACCAAGAAGTTCAAGTAGGCGCTGCTGGCTGGGGGATAGCTCAAAAAAGAWGCGGACGMTCATTTGTTATTCTTTTTTCTGACTTGGTGGCTCACTATCTCATATAGAWTCTTCTTTAATTTTCCACTCTCCTTTGATAGGGTTGTCAGTTCATGTTAGTGAACTTTTAGTATAGCAATAGAAATTCGGATTCATGACACTTGTGACATGGATTTCCGAAGATGAGAGGTTTGTCTTTGTGGCCGATTTTATGATTTTCATAAATTCTAGTAGAATACATGTACATTCTTTTCATCACGTTGTTTCTCAACACTAATTTCTGTTCTTGGAATCGGAGCGAAATTTAGCCTGATCATGCAAAATGTTACCATGAATCTCTTGAATGTGGCATCTTTTTACTGCAATCTCAGGGGTCGTCGGATTAATATCCTGTAGACAATTCTTCCTGCTAATATGAAGTTTTTTGTACAGAATAAAACTCACCCTTCATCAGATTTTATTATATAACGAAGAACAAGTGTAAGCGAAAACCAGTGACTCTTGCATTAATTGCATCAATAGGCAAAATGTGGGTATCAGTTTACAGGAATTTGAATCCCCTAGAAAGGTCTGCCATGTACTGTACACAACTTGAACAAGATGTTCTTCAATCTCCAGCAGCAACGTCAATACCTCATATACTCAGGCCGCGCTAGAGGCTGCGGGCTGGTTTAGACTGTCGGACCCTTCTCCATTTTTCCGAAAATTGACACATGTGGTCTAGAGTATCGTTACGAGGATACATGTTCGATTTTAAATTTAGACTGTTGGACCCGTTTCCATTTTCTCCAAGTTTGTATGGGTTTATCATGTGATCGTAAGAACTCATGGTAAATTTTTTGACAATTTTTTCAAAAATTGTCCGAGACTCTTTTTCGTGATGTAATCCACGTATTTTGTCCAAAAAATGACGTTTTCGTAACCCGGCATGGTTTTGGCTAGAATTTCTCCCACACCTTAAGGGTGATGGATTGATGGGGGATGACTTCTAACCAAGTTTCGACCCCAAATACAAGGCGCAGTGTCTTCTACAAGGGTCTCAACGTTTTGTCGTTGGTTGACACAAATTTGGTGTGACTGTGTGGGTTCATCATATGACCATAAGAACTCATGGTAAAAATTTCGGCAATTTTTTGTTCAGAAACCTCATTTTCGTGATTTATATCCATATTTTTGACCAAAAAACGACATTTCGGTCACCCGACATGATTTTTCCTAGAATTTTTACCACACCTTAAAGGTGATGGAGGATGACTTCTTGCTAAGTTTCGGCCCCAAATACCTTGCGTAGTGCCTCCTACGAGCGTTTCAACGTCTTGTCATTTGCGGACTCAAAAGTCCCCCCAGAATTTCTAGCACACCTTGAGTGTAATTAGGCAGGGATGGGTCTTTGGAAAGTTTAGGCCCCAAATATCAAGAGTTGTGCCTCCTACGAGTATTTTGACGTTTTGTCGGTTTATTTTTTGCAAACTCAAATGTCCCCCCCCCCCTCTCGGTATGGACACATTTGGGCCCCAAATTTGCCATGAGTTCATCATATTATAATATGGATCTATGGTCAAAATTTCGGCAATTTTTCCAAAAATTTTGCGAAAACCTCATTTTCGTGATATATAATCCACAATATTTTTGATCAGTAATAGGGCTAAAACATTTGAAGGACCCATCCCTCGTCATCATGAAGGTGTGGCAGTAATTCTGGGAAAACCAAGCCGGGTCACTGAGACATCGTTTTTTGGCCAAAAAAACGTGGATTATACATCGGTGAAATGAGGTTTTCGGACAATTTTCATAAAAATTGGCGAAATTTATTACCATAGATTCATATGATAATATGATGAACCCAAGGAGAATTTGGGGGCCCAAATGTGTCCATACGGGGGACTTTCAAGTCCACGAAAGACAAACCGACGAAACGTTAAATCTCATGGTAGGAGATACTACGCTTTGTATTTGGGGCTGAAACTTTTGTAGGACTCATCCCTCGTCTCCATGAAGGTGTGGACGAAATTCTGGGCAAAATCGAATCGGGTCATCGTTTTTTGGCCGAAAAAAGTGAATAGGTTTCCGGATAATTTTTCAAAAAAAATTGCTGAAATTTTTACAATAGATTCATATAATAATATGATAAACCAAAGGAAGATTTGGAGCCCAAATGAGTCTGTACGGGGTACTTTTGAGTCCGCGAACGACAAGGTGATGAAATGTCAAAACCCATGATTGGAGACACTATGCTTTGTGTTAGGGGCCTAAACTTTTATAGGACCCATCCCTTGTCACCGTTAAAGTGTGGCATAAATTTGGGCGAAACCAAGCTGAGTTATCGAGACATCGTTTTTTGTCCGAAAAACGTGGTTTATAATCCACGTTTTCGTCCAAAAAATGACATCTTAACGACCCAGCCCGAATTTCTCCGGAATTTCTATCATGCCTTCACGGCCATGAGAAATAACTATTCCAACAGTTTTGTACCCAAATACTAAGCATACTACCTTCTACGAGTGTTTCGACGTTTTCTCGTTTTAACTTTAACGGACTCAAAACTCCCCCGTATGGACTCATTTGACCCCCAAATCTTCTTTAAACCCATCAAATTATCATATGAACCATTAGAAAAATTTTTGGCAATTTTTTCAAAAATTGTCCGGATACCCCATTTCAGTGATGTAAAATCCACGTTTTTCGCCCAAAAAATGACATCTCAGCGACAAGGTCCGAATATGCCCGAAATTTCTGTCACGCCTTCACGGTCATGAGAAATGACTATTCCAACAGCTTTGTACCCAATTACCGAGCGTGTACCTCCTACGATTGTTTCGATATTTTCTCGCTTTTTCTATGACCGATTGAAAACTGCCCCGTATGTACACATTTGGGCCACAAATCTTACTTGGACCTATTATATTATCATATGAACCCATGGTAAAAATTTCGGCAACTTTTCTGAAAATTGTCCGAAAACCTCATTTCGGTGATGTATAATCCATTGTTTATGACCAAAAAACCATGTCTCGGCGACCCGTCTCGATTTTGTCCAGAATTTCTGTCACACATTCTAGGTCAAGAGAAATTACTATTCCAAAAATTTTGGACCCGAATACTAAGCGTGCTACCAGCTACGACTGTTTCGACGTTTATTCGTTTTTCCTTTAACAGTCTCAAAAGTGCCCCATATGGAATCATTTGGGCCTCAAGTCTACATGGGACCCTTCATATTATCATATGAACCCATTGTAAAAATTTCGACAATTTTTCCGAAAATTTTCCGAAGACCTCATTTCGGTGAAGTGACCTATAATCAATGGTTTTTAGTCAAAAAACCATGTCTCGGTGACCCAACTCGATTTTGTCCAGAATTTATGTCACCCTTTCCAGGTCATGAGAAATTACTATTCCAACAGTTTCAGACCCAAATACTAAGCGTACTACCTCCTACGACTGTTTCGACGTTTTCTCGTTTTTTCTATGACTGACTCAAAACTGCCCCGTATGGATTCATTTGGGCCTCAAATCTTACTTGGAACCATTATGTTATCATATGAAACCATGGTAAAAATTTCGGCAACTTTTCCGAAAATTGTCCGGAGACCTCATTTCGGTGATGTATAATGCATGGTTTTTGGCCAAAAAACCATGTCTCGGTGACCCGTCTCGATTTTGTCTAGAAATTCTGTCACACCTTCTAGGTCATGAGAAATTACTATTCCAACAATTTCGTAACCAAATACTAAGCGAGTTACCTCCTACGACTATTTCGACGTTTTCTCGTTTTTCTTTTGACGGACTCAAAAGTGCCCCGTATGGACTCATTTGGGCCTCAAATCTTTCTTGAACCCACCATATTATAATATGAACCCATGGTAAAAATAACGTCAATTTCTCCGAAAATTGTCCAGAGACCTTATTTCGGTGATGTATAATCCATGATTTTTGGCCAAAAAACCATGTCTCGGTGACCCGGCTCGATTTTGTTCTAAATTTCTGTTACACCTTTTAGGTCATGAGAAATTACTATTCCAACAGTTTCGGACCCAAATACTAAGTGTGCTACATCCTACGAATGTTTCGATGTTTTCTCGTTTTTTCTTTGAGGAACTCAAAAGTGCCTCGTATGGACTCATTTGGGGTCTCAAATCTTCCGTGGACACATTATATTATCATATAAACTCGTGGTAAAAATTTCGGCAATTTTTCTAAAAATTGTCTGGAGACCTCATTTCGGTGATGTATAATCCATGATTTTCGGCCAAAAAATCATGTCACGGTGATCCTGCTCGATTTTGTCCAGAATTTCTGTCACAGCTTCTAGGTCCTGAAAAATTACTATTCCTGCAATTTCGGACCTAAATACTAAGCGAGCTATCTCCTACGACTGTTTCGACATTTTCTCGTTTTTCTTTTGATGGATTAAAAAGTGCCCCTTATGGACTCATTTGGGACTCAAATCTTACTTGGATCCTTCATATTATCATATGAATCCATGGTAAAAATTTCAGCAACTTTTCCGAAAATTGTCCGGAGACCTCATTTCGGTGATATGGTTTTCGCCTTTTCGGCCAAAAAACCATGATTCGGTGATCCGGCTCGATTTTGTCTAGAATTTCTGTCACACCTTCTAGGTCATGAGAAATTACTATCCAACAGTTTCAAACCCAAATACTAAGCGTGCTACCTCCTACGAATGTTTCGACGTTTTCTCGTTTTTCCTTTGAGGAACTCTAGAGTGCCCCGTATGGACTTATTTGGGTCCTCAAATCTTCTTTGGACACATCATATTATCATATGAATTCATGGTAAAAATTTCGGCAATTTTTCCGAAAATTGTCTAGAGACATCATTTCGATGATATATAATCCATGGTTTTTGGCCAAAAAATCATGTCTCGGTGACTTGACACGATTTTGTCCATAATTTCTGTCACACCTTTTAGTTCAAGAGAAATTACTATTCCAACATTTTCGGACCCAAATACCAAGCGTGCTACCTCCAACGACTGCTTCGACGTTTGCTCTTTTTCTTTTGACGGACTCAAAAGTGCCCTGTATGGACTCATTTGGGCCTAAAATCTTCCTAGAACCCGTCATATTATCACATGAACCCAGGGTAAAGATTTCGGCAATTTTTCAGAAAATTGTCCGGAAACCTCTTTGGTGATTGTATAATCCATGGTTTTCGCCAAAAAACCATGTCTCATTACCCTACTCGATTTTGTCCGGAATTTCTATCACACCTTCTAAGTCATGAGAAATTACTATTCCCAACTATTTCGGACCCAAATACTAAGCGTGCTACATTCTACGACTGTTTCGACGTCTTCTCGTTTTTCTTTTGAAGGACTTAAAGTGCCCCGTATGGACTCATTTAGAAATCGAATCTTCCCTAGACCCATCATATTATCATATGAACCCATGTTAAAATTTCAGCAATTTTCCCGAAAATTGTCCGGAGACCTCATTTCGGTGATGTATAATCCATGGTTTTCGGCCAAAACCATATCTCGGTGACCCTGCTCGATTTTGTCCAAAATTGCTGTCACAACTTCTAGGTCCTGAAAAATTACTATTCCAAAATTTCGGACCAAATACTAAGCGAGCTATCTCCTACGACTGTTTCGATGTTTTCTCGTTTTTCTTTTGACGAACTAAAAAGTGGCTCGTATGGACTCATTTGGGCCTCAAATCTTACTTGAATCCATTGTTTTATCTATGAACAATGGTAAAAATTTCGGTAACTTTTTCGAAAATAGTTCGGAGACCTCATTCTGTGATGTATAATACATGGTTTCAGCAAAAACATCCATGTATCGGTGACCCGACTCGATTTTGTTACCTCCTACGAATGTTTCGACGTTTTCTCGTTTTCCTTTGAGTAACTCAAAAATACCCAATATGGACTCGTTTGGGCTTCGAATCTTTCTGAGACCATCATATTATCATATGAATCTATGGTAAAAATTTCGGCAACTTTTCTGAAAATTTTCCGGAGACATCATTCGGTAGTGTATAATCCATGGTTTTCGGCCAAAAATCATGTCTTAGTGACCCGACTCGATTTTGTCCATAACTTCTGTCACACTTCTAGGTCATGAAAAATTACTATTCCAATGGTTTCGGACCCAAATACTAAGTGTGATACCTCCTAGGACTGCTTCGACGTTTGCTCGTTTTTCCTTTGACGGACTCAAACGTGCTGCTTATGAACTCATTTGGGCCTAAAATCTTCCTTGGACCCATCATATTATTCATATGAACCCATGGTGAAAATTTCGGCAATTTTCCGAAAATTGTCCAGAGAACTCATGTCAGTGATGTGTAATCCACGTTTTTCAGCCAAAAAATGGCATCTCGGTGACCCGACACGAATATGTCCAGAATTTCTTTCACGCCTTCACGACAATGAGAATGACTATTTCAACAGTTTTGTACCCAAATACTAAGCATATTTCCTCCTACGAGTGTTTGACGTTTTCTTGTTTTTTCTTTAATGAACTCAAAAGTCCCCTGTATGGACTTATTTGGTCCCCTAGTTTTCCGTAGATTTATTACATTATCATATGAACCCATGGTGAAAATTTCGACAATTTTTTCAAAATTGTCCGAAAACCTCATTTCTGTGATGTATAATACACGTTTTTCAGCCAAAAAATGATATCTCGGCGACCCGGCCCGAATTTGTCCGAAATTTTTTTCACGCCTTCACGGCCATGACAAATGACTATTCCAACATTTTGTACCCAAATACTAAGCATACTGCCTCCTACAAGTTTTCAACGTTTTCTCGTTTTTTTTTAATGGAGCAAAAAGACCCCGGTATGGACTCATTTGGCCCCCAAATCTTCCTTGGACCCATTATATTATAATATAAACCCATGGTAAAAATTTCGGAAATTTTTCCGAAAATTGTCTGGATACCTCATTTCRRTRATGTATAATCCACGTTTTTCGACCAAAAAACGACGTTTTGGTGACCCGGCTTGGTTGTGACTTAAATTTCTCCTAAACCTTGAGGGTGATGAGAGAACACTATATCAAGAGTTTCGCCCCTAAACACCTAGTGTCGTGCCTCCTACAGGCGTTTCAACTTTTTGTCGCTTTTTCGTAAATTTGGCTTGTGGCCTCCAAAACACCATCAAATCTCTTAATTTTGGCCATAAATTTTTCCTATCATTGTTATATGGTTGTGGGAAACCATGGTAAAAATTTCGAAAATTTTTCAGAGACCTCATTTGCGTGATCTATAATCCACATTTTTTCACCCAAAAAACGATGTCTCGGTGACCCGCCTTGGTTTTGCCAAAAATTTCATCCGCACCTTGAAGGTGATGAGGGATGACTATTTCAAGAGTTTCAGCCCCAAATATCGAGTGTCGTGCCTTTTTCGGGCGTGTCGACGTTGTGTCGCTTTTTCTTGAAATTTAGTTGCGGCTTCCGAAACCCCATCAAATCTACTAGTTTTGGCCCCAAAATTTTCCTAGCATTGTTATATAGTTGCAGGAACCCATGGTAAAATTTTYGACAGGTTTCACGAAAATTTTTCGGAGACCTCATGTTCGTGATATATACTGTGTTTTCGACCAAAAAACGACGTCTCGGTGACCCGGCTTGGTTTAACCCAAAATTTCTCCTACACCTTRAGGGTGATGGGAAATCTATTCCAAGAGTTTCGGCCTCAAATACCGAGTGTCATGCTTCCCACTTGCGTTTTGTTGATTTTTGCCGAAATTTGGCTTGTGGCCTCTGAAACCTTGTCAAATCTCCTCATGCTGGCCTCAAATTTTGTTTGGCATCATAATATGGTTGTGGAAAACCATGGTAAATTTTTTTTGCAGTTTTTACAAAAAATTTACGACGACCTCTGAAAAACGTGGATTACATCACGAAAATGAGGTCTCCGGAAAATTTTCGAAAAAATTATCGAAATTTTCACCATGAGTTCATATGATAGTTTGATGAATCCAAGGAAAATTTGGTGCCCAAATGAGTTCGTACCGGGGGACTTTTGAATTCGTAAGGGACAAATCGACAAAACATCAAAACTTTCGTACAAGGCACTACGCTTGGTATTTGAGGCGGAAACTTGCCAAGAACCCATCCCTCTTCACCCTCATGGTGTGGAAGAAATTTTGGGAAAAATCGAGTCAGATAAGTGAGATGTTGTTTTTTGGCCATGGGTTCATATGGTAATATGATGATTGAGGCCCAGAAATATGTTATACACTCTATCACTCCTCCTCACATGAACGGTCATTTGGGCTTGAAATGTGGACGCAGCACAGGTCCACCTATATCTAGCTTGAATTAATTTCACTTAGAAGGGAGAAGGAGGTGAGATTTGAACTCGTGTCCTCTGTGTCACGTTGGTTATGATACCAGCCGTGATAACGGACCACATCAACCAAAAGTTTAAACTGATGATTGAGGTCTAAGCATATGTTATATACACTTTCAAATCGCCCCTGGAACACTTGATTGAAATGTTCCTAGTTGTTCTATATTAATATAGTCTTCTTGACTCGACGATGTTTGGGATTGGAGTAAAGCATAAACACACATCAAAACAGGTTATTCACGATGCTGAAAAAGAAGAAAAGATAAACTTCAATATGGAAATGCACCTACCGGACAAATATTGCATGCGTTCGGAAAACAATGATTTCAATTCTCTAAGTTAATATTTAGTGGCTCATATTTCACTTGTCGCGTTTAATAAGCACTTTAGGTATGAACGGTTCAACCTCTCAAGTATAGAAAGTATATATGACACTTGTCGCGTTTATGATAAGCACTTTAGGTATGAACGGTTCAACCTCTCAAGTATAGAAAGTATATATGACACTTGTCCCGTTTATGTGAAGCACTTTAGGTATGGATGGTTTAACATTAAGTATAGATAAGCATATATAGATATAAATARATGGATAAATTGTTTAGTAAAGGATGAACAATGACACAAAATGAAGAAGTTCAAAAGTATGTAACATATGTTGTGAAAGAAAAATCAAAAGATGACAATTTATTGTAAAAAAATAAAAAAGATGTGGAATCATGCGATGAAATGAAATTGTACATGAAGGAGRRTGAGTGAGGAGGTGCCAAGTGAATTTATAAGTAGGAGTTTTAATATATKTATAGTAGATTCTATTTTATTTTCTTTACGAGTAATAGTCCATATATTCTGAATTTTAGCTTAAAAAACTAGTTTAGAAATAAAAATTCAGTGGCCACTTATATTAAAATTAACAATCAACTTTGTTGAGCTCATTTGTTATTTATGTTTTGAACTATTGAAATTTTCAATCTTCAAAGGAAAATTACTTAACTCATAAGAAATTCTTGTGATATCATACAAAAATAAAGTCCGTTCAATTTGGAATTTACATATCATACTTGAGCTCGTCAAAAAAAAAAAAAAATAAAAAATTGAGTAATAATTTAGTGATGTTTGCAATTCGATTTCGATAATTGAGCTCGTCAAAAAAAATAAAAAAATAATTGAAGAGTAATTCAAATTTACTAGTTGGTTACTTCTACGCATGTTCAAGTAATCATAATAAATTACTTCATAAAATATTTGTGTTTACTAATCTTTTGACAAATGCTTACCACTTACCAACCGAGCAATAGGCTAGCAAATAGCGATGCATATATACTTCTCCTTTAACAAAAAAGTTATTGCGACAAACGCAATAAAATTATTTAATACGGAGTGTAAAATATCAAATTGTTGTGATTTTTAAGTTACGGTCTTGCCGAAGAGTTGAGTAGTGAATTCTAATGGTTTTTTAAAAAGTGGATAGTTATTTTTAATTTAATGGAATGCGGATAGCTGTATTTAAAGATAAGACATAACCTACACTGAATGTTTCAAGGCGAAGAGCGAGGGTTACGATCCGAGTTCATCCTCCATGKACAAAGGCTTACGGATGAGATAAAGCAAGAGGGATCTACAACTTTAGGTTCGTACATATTACTTTATGAT
Organism: Bassia scoparia; assembly: GCA_008642245.1. NCBI lineage: Eukaryota > Viridiplantae > Streptophyta > Magnoliopsida > Caryophyllales > Amaranthaceae > Bassia > Bassia scoparia. Next base: position 16,746 of record SNQN01005166.1, on the reverse strand, counting down.
ACTATCAGCTTAACCTTTTAGTTGTGATGGTCGTCTAACACTTGGTAATACATGGTCAATATATAGTTAGGAAATTTAATTTAACCATAAGATTTACTAGGTTATTCTCATGTATACTGATAATTATTTACCCTCATGATCATAGCCTGAAAAATTGCAGACAATGCTCAAGAATATAAGAAGGTTGATTGCCTCATCCTCAAGAGGTGTAAAGATTGATGAAAATGCCACGTCTCGAAAATCGAAGAGTAAAACTCAAGGTCATCGTCAAGAAGGTAACAATTTTACATCATTTCTTAGCTAATCACTTAGTATAGTGCTATTCAATATAGTATGTACTTCGTACGTTAGATTTCATGACTCATTTGAGAATGAATGGTGAATTTTATTTTATTTTTGTTTGTGGAACAGAGAGCAATTAAGACAAATGAAGAAAAGGATCGATCTCACGTTTTGGACCTCTGCAACAAGTATTTAATTAGGTCTTAGGACTGCATATAGCTTTTTACATATACGGTGTATTTCAGCCTGTACAATATTACAGTCCGTAATTTTTAGTTTTATTTGTCAATGTTTAATCATGTTCTTGTACGTTAATAAAATTTACATGCAAGACTATGTGTGTATTTATTCAATTCGTTTCGTTATGGATTTTACAAAAGATTTACGTATGTAGTATGTCGTTATACCAAAAATAAAAATGTGTTAGTTTATTAATTAGCTTTAATTTGGATCAAATAAAGAGTACTACTCGTAACAATTTAAAATGTCAATTCATTTTGCGGATATAAAGGATTATATTAACTWYTACTCGTATCTACTTAATCAACAATGTGCTAAATAGACCATTCGTCTATTCGATCTTGATTAATCTTTATTTGATCTATCCTTTATTGTATTCTCGTGTATATCTTTAGTGAAAGTAGTTTTGTTGAATTGAACTTGTACACCATACTGCCCCTAGCTAGCTAATTATTATGTATTTCTAGTTGACACTACGAGAAAAACCATTTATTGCAACGATATCTAATATCAATTTATCAAATTTAATACATTTATCGTTTTAAATCCATGACAAGTTCGCAAACACCCAGTGAAAAAAAAAACATTGAAAATTATCTAACATTAGTTTTTTTTTTTTCAATCTAGTGAAACTTCTAAGAGACAGATCACATACGTATATGACGCAACCCATTATGACAATACATAATTAATTCATAATTTGATAATAGTCCAAAGTTTTGTATGCATTAGACCGTAAATCACGAACCGTTTACTTTAGCCGAAAACAACTGAAACTATTTAAGAGAGGCGGAACTTAGGCTAGGAATCGAACTAAACTGAAAATGAATTGAAGTAAACAGGTTGTGAAGCAGTATAATATTTACTTTATTTGATGAATGTAAAACAAATTTCAAACCAATAAAAATTGTTTGAAAAAAAAATTATAGCTTAATTTTTTTTTTTGGTGTTAAGAGAGCCACGAAGATAGGATGAGAATCGATCACAGGATCTCCTGAAATCGGGAGGGAAACTTTAACCACTTGAGCTATCCCTCACTCCCAAAATTATAGCTTAATTTTTTGATTGCTTGGAACATCTTTCACTACTTCAAAGGTCCAATAATTTTTAGTTTGAATAGTTCAAAACTTCAAATGTCAATGTACTTAGCTTTTCTCCCAACTTTAAACATCAACAATGAGACCTCTAATGAAGTAATTTAACAACCCTCTCATCAACTAAGCAATGGTGTTCGTGCGGTTTTGGCGTCGGCTAACCGCCAGCCCAACCCGAACCCAACACCCAACTTCTCTTGGATGCCCTCTTAATATGCAACAAGATGATAATTGTTAGAGTATATAACATATTCCTGGGCCTCAACCATCAGCTTAAGCAAATTCATACCCAAAATTCATACCAATAATAATATGTTATATACTACCCAGGAATATGTTAATACCAAAATTCAGCTGATGGTTGAGGCCCAGGAATATGTTAAATACTCTAACAATAATAATCAAGCAAATTCATACCCAAAATTAGTCCATTTCTTAAGAAAACTGTGCTACTATGCATGTGTTCTTGTTATTTGGGTACTAGGAGTACTATCTTTTCCTATAATACTACCACTGCTTCTGTTACCCCTCTCATTCGTTCGATTTCTGCATTTTTTCACACACGGTCGTGCYTACSACTATGCCATCGAAGCTAAGCTATTCTTTCTCAATTTTTCATATAATTATTTCGCGTTCTTTATCCTTCCTGCAACCCTTCTTTTAAATCTGATTTATTCACCAGAATCACGTACTAGTGTCAAGTTTCTAAATGTATCGTTAGACCTGTGGATGAAGATTGATTCATTGTTCATCCTTATCTTAGGGTTTAACTACCACATATCGAGTTTTTTGAAATGTTTTCCACTAGTCATCCCTTTGGATTACTCCGAAAGTTGCCTTGTTGTTAGAGAAGCAATACAAGAGATCGTCGAATGTGCGATCGTTATCCCTATCTTCAAAACCCATGTAACACTCGGATTGCACACTTGAAAATGGATTAATGCATCGATCTTTGTCGTCGTCTTCCACGATGTCCTTACCTTGTTCAATCATTTGATTGTGTGGTTGCTTCGGAAATTTGTTAACGAAAAAGGGCTAATCACAAATCCAACATGGTATGCCACACAATTAGACAACTTTTTTCCTATGAAAAAACTTGTGTATTGGGCTAATGGCGCGAAACGCAGCATTAACTATGTACTAAGCTCAATGGTAATTCTACTAACTTGGGAATTGTATATTAAGTCCTACATAAATGAAACATTCGAGACTAAGAGAATTAAGGAATTTGGGACTCGAACTTGCCTCATTTTGGTGATTTTCGCCATTCTTTGGCTTGTGAAAACATGTTTGATTTTGTCATGGGAGGCTAGAACGGTGTACAATAGGCTCGATTCGAAGATCTTACACGGAGGAAAACAATTGTTCTTCCTAGACATAATGTTGGAACATTTATACATAAATGATCCATGAGCTAATGAAATTAGTAGGTGATTATATAGGACAAATCATGGCAAAGGGCTATTTGGAGTAAGTACCAAAATTGAGTAGAAATTTGGTGGAAAAATGGGAAAAGAGCAAATGGCGTCAAGCCATATGAATGGCGCCAAGCCATTTGGCTCTGACCCAGAATGGCGCCAAGCCATATGGATGGCGCCAAGCCATTTTTCTTCTGGTCGCATTTTAATGCGAGATCGGTTTGGATACTTTGCTATTGATGGTTTTTGTCCGTTGGAAGCCTTCTTAATGCATGATAATGAGGTTTTAATCATATTAAAGCTTGGAGAATCAATGGGTATGAGATAAATGTGATTTAATCACATTTAACTCAAATTGATTTAGCTTTGGTGCATTGATTTTGGGGGTTACACCATCCAAAATATGGCTGTTGGAATACCTATGGAGTGCCTATAAATAGGTTACTTGTTTCATTAGAAAAAAAGATGAGAGAGAACACTTGAGTTTTCTATCTTGTAACTTGCAATACTCTCAAGTTCAATCTATAAGACACTTGGTTAGAGTAGTCACACAAAGTTCTCACAAACTCCTTTTCTGAATTTACTTTGAAGATCATCAAAGTGAATTGTTCTCTCCATTGTATCTCATTAGTTATTTCGTGTTAACCCGGTGATCCTAGAGGGGCGAAATTAAACTAAAAGGAAAGCGTATTCTCCGTGCCTTGGAGTGATTATCCGGAACTTCCCTCTTGTTCAATTTGTTCTAACAATCTCAAAATAAGTATAAATCAATGTTTCAAACTTGAAACATTACATAAATCAATACCAAGTATAAGATTCCTCTCCTTATATGTACAAATTTATCATATATATACATATATAATTTGACATATAAACACTTATACTATTAATTTATCATGAAAAACAAAACTCAAAATTTTATTGTGAAAAACAAATCACAATTAACAT